>JABCMJ010003108.1:0-36397 GCA_014822125.1 Arbutus unedo
AGTGAAGTTTCCTTTTGACTCCCACCTATGAGGCATGGAAGCCTAAAAACTTGATATATTGACTAAGTATGGACTTCTTTTGAAAAAGAAATCTCTTGAAGCTTATTGATGGAATTTTATACCTTTGTCTTAATAATTGCGAGAAATGCTTTCATTTTTGGTTTAAGAAAATGAGGGCGTGACAGTTGTACTAGTCATAAATAATATCAAATATCAAAGTGGTAGATCAAAATAAAAATAAAATTGAATTGGTGGGACACGCATTCTCTCTCTCCTTCTATCCCCTTTTCCCTTTGTAAAATTTGAAAGTGAAATGAAATTAAGTAAAAAAGGAGATTTTATAGTAACTGAATTTTTTTCGAAACATACTCCGATGCATCGGTGCACATTACTTGCGATATCTCAATTTGACTGGTGAGAAGAGAGTGAACCGGTGCACTTACATCTGAAGTACTGGTGCCTAAATGCTACAGCTTCTAAACTAAGTCCTGGCAAAGGAGAGACACCGGTGCAATTGGTCTCAATATCCTTTCCTTCTGTTCTATCCATAGAGATGCACCAATGCAATTCAATATCATGATTCTTACTCTGAGTACTTTTGATCGATCACTTGACTATACGAGCAAACCACATACCACATATCACACCAAACCTTATGTCATCCAATTTCCGATGGTGTTTCAATGAAAATGGATCGGACATGGTTCAAAATTGAGGTCAATGGGATTCGTATGTGATTTTGATCACAGAGAATGACCTTAAATCATTTCTCATGCATATCATGGATTCCACATTGATGCATGCAAGATGTGGACATGAACTAACCAAGGCATTAATTCGATCAAGAAATGACGAGTTCAATTCAATGTGAGGAGATGTGTCAATGAGAAATCTCTACTCTATGTGGTTACTCACTCACCCGCACATTCTGATTCCAAAGTGTTGGCTATGCATACATAATGAAATGGCAAGATTTAAGTTCGACGCTCTACTCAGTGAGTATATGCAAAGTTACTTACGACGCTATTCAAGGGGAGCTACAAAAAACATAACATTACACCAAATTTTTAAAAAAAAATTGTGCTTAATGGACTAAAGCAAGAAAGAATTACTTCCCCCCCAATTTCAAGTTTGCATTGTCCTCAATGCAAGAAGACAATGTGTCAAAGCACAAAGAAGGACAAGTACACTAGCGAGCTGGAATGTCAACGACCATATATCTCGACCAAGTTTGGAAATTTTTTGCCACTTGTTCTTTTCGTCATTAGAAGAGCTTCCAAGATGCACTCCTTCGGTTCTAACTTGTGGACACATAGTTAGTCACATAGGGTCATAAGCAAGACTTTGTTGGACTCACAACTACAATACGTAGTTACACCCATGGCTTTGGGCTCCTAAATGCCACAATCGCCTCGGCTTAGATCCAAACTACTAAGGCTGATGTGGTAGGGTGTACACCTTGCAAAGACTTAACCACCAACTACCTACTAAAAGCAAAATAGCTCCGTGCAACATGATCTCATTAATGGGTTAATCCATGAACAAAAATGATAATAACAAATGAAATAGAATAAGTAATAATTAAATCCACCACTTTCTTCACACGAAAGACACAAGTACTACTTTTCTCCTTCTATCAAAGAGTCTGGTGCCCTAGTTGTTGGAAGGACAGTATTCATAAGATTCAACGATATCTTGAGAAGTGACAACATCATTTAATAGGCTACAACATCATCTAATAGGCTACCACCGCCTTTAAGGCTACCAAATTTCTTACCCACCATCCCATATTGAAGGAATCTCCATGAAATTGGACATTAAAGTCAGATGGTTTGGACAGATTTCTCGCTACTAACTACGTGTCTGTCATCAAACTCAACCTCATAAGTACTACATATATAGCCTTAACAAGATGACTTTACCAGACCGTCAGATGTCGTTCGAGCACGGCAAACACTAGAGGTACTTGAATCTTCATGAATTTATAGTCTCCCAGACTTCGATAAAGCTTACGAACTTGAAAAATTGGAATTCACTAAATCCTCAACAGATTCCTCATAGTTAGGGTTGTGTAACTCAACAAATTATTTAGATTAAAGTTCTCGAGTAACGATTTTAGGCGGTGGCTATTCACCTTGAAGCTAGTCTCATTCTGGAAATTCTCAATTTCAACCACTCTATGAGTGGAGATGATTTTTACAATTTAAGGACCACTCTATTGGGATCGTAATTTTTCCGAAAAAAGATGAAGCCTAAAGTTATACAATAACACTTTTTGGTCGGGGGTAAATGTCTTGCAAATAATATTTTTGTCATGAAAGGCATTGACCTTATACTTGTAAATGTGAGCATTATCATAAGCATCCTAGCGAATCTCCTGTAATTGATCCAATTGTAGCTTTTAGTGGGCACTAGTTTGGAACAAACGATAGTTCAATTGTTTGATCGCCCAAACAGTCTTATGTTCGATTTTCACCGGTAAGTCGCAAGATTTGCCGTATACCAAGTGATATGGAGACATAACCAAAATAGTCTTATATGTGGTATGGTAAGCCCAAATCGATGTGTCATAAAGATCAATCTTTCCAATTAGGATTTACCATTTTTTCTAAGATGTGCTTGATTTTCCGGTTAGCCAACTCGACTTTACCATTGGTTTGAGGATGGTAAGTGGTGGAGACTTTATGGTTGACCCCATATTTTTGCACGAGAGCGACAATTGGACCTTGGGCATCCCAAATCTTAGAAAGATATACTTTTTGAGAAACTTGACAATGACCGAGTGATCATTAGTGCGAGTTGAGATAGCCTCCACCCACTTGGACACATAGTCCATGGTGAAATGATGAATAGATGCCCACAAGAATTTAAGAAAGGTCCCACAAAGTTGATCCCCCAATAATTAAATATTTCCACAATAAGGATGGGGGTTAGGGGCATCATATTTCGACAGGATGAAGCTCCCAATTATTGATACCTATTACACGATTTGCAATATTTGAAGGTACCCATGAAGAGATTTGGCCAATAAAAGCCGCATTGTAAAATCTTGGTGGCGGTTTTCTTGGAGAAAAAATGGCCCACATGTTTTGGTGTGACAAAATGAAAGAATATCCCTTTGTTTATAGTTGGGCACACATTGTCAGACAATTTGGTTTAGACAACACTTGAATAGATAAGGCTCATCAAACACAAATCTTCTCACCACAACTGAGATTTTCTTCCGATCTTGCGGAGTCTAATGTTGAGGGAATTGTCCCATGACCAAGTAGTTAGCAATGTCGGCGTCTTACGGACAACTCATCATGGCAAAGAGTTGCTCACCGGGGAAGGACTCACGAATGGAAAGATTAGTTGCATGGTCCTCGAATTTGAGATGTAACAAGTGGTCTATAACTACATGCGCAACCCCCTTCCTATCCTTGATAGTGAGGTCAAAGTCTTGCAGAAGAAGCACCCACCGAATTAGTCGTGCCTTACCATCAAGCACAATCATGAGATACTTAAGAGCGGCGTGGTCGGTGTAGACAACAATGGGCAATCCTATGAGGTATCATCGAAACTTGTCTAGCGCAAATACAACAGCCAGGAGCTCCTTTTCAACGGTGGTGTAATTGAGTTGGGTGTCATTCAATGTCTTGCTTGTCTAAGTAATCATATGACGCACTTTCTCGTCTCTTTGCCTAAGGATCACACCTATCGCATGGTCGCTAGCATCACACATGAGCTCAAATAGTAAGCTGCAATTGGGTGGTTGTATGATTAGAGGAGTTGTAAGATTGATTATGAGCTTAGAAAAAGCTTCCTCACATTCACGTGTCCACTCAAAGGGTGTATCCTTCAAAATAAATTGACATAGAGGACGAGAGATAGCACTGAACTAGATGAAATGCCTATAACAATAGGCATGTTTATGGAATGAGTGAATGCCCTTGACACACTTGGGGGTGGGTAGCATTGAAATAAGTTCAACTTTTGACTTATCTACCTCTATTCCCTTTGCCGAGACGATGTGACTAAGAACGATGCATTGGTGACCATAAAATGGCATCTTTTCCAATTTAGCACAAGGTTCGTCTCTTCACATCACACTAGAATGGGTTCGAGATTCTTAAGGCATGAGTCAAAAGAGCCACCAAAGACGGCAAAATTGTCCATAAACAGTTCCACGAGCTTTTCAATCAATTCGCTAAAAATTCCTGTCATATGTCTAAAGAAGGTGTTGTGTGCATTGCAAAGCCCAAAGGGCATACGGCGGTAGGCGAAAGTACCAAAGGGACAAATAAAAGTAGTCTTCTCTTGACCCTCTAGGAATATCTCGATTTGGCAATATCCGGAATAACCATCAAGGAAGTAATAAAAGGGATGGACGATCACCCTTTTTAACATTTGGTCAATAAATGGAAGAGGAAAGTGGTCTTTTTCTTGCGCATTAGTTAAGCTTCCTATAATCAATACAAATATGCCACCTAATGATGACACGCATTGGGATTAAATCCCCATTTTCATTGGTCACCATGGAGACTCTAGATTTTGTGAGTAGCAATTGGATGGGGCTCACCCATCTACTATCGAAAATAGGGTAAATGATGCCCTCATAAAAAATCTTTAAGACCTCATCTCGCACAACATTCCTCATGATGGGATTCAAACGACATTGGGGTTGGCGAGATGACTTAATATAATCCTCGAGGTAAATGTGATGGTTGCAATGCAATGAACTAATACATTGGATGTCAGCTATGGTCTACCCGATAATCTTCTTATGTGCCCTCAAAATCGTCAAAATAGCTTGTTCTTGGTGATCCTCAAGGCTTGGAGAGATCACCACCGAAAAAGTTTTGGTATTACCAAGAAAATAATATTTTAGGTTAGAGGTAGAGCTTTTAAGCTCAAGTTTGGGTGATTGGACATTAGATGAAAGAGTTTTGAATACTTCACCTTGGGCGAATCAAGAAAATTGGCCTCTTTTGCCGTAAGACAAGTCTCCAAAGGAGAAAAGATGACAATTGACGTGTTCTTGTACCAAAGTATCAATGATGCTCACATAACAGATCTCATCATCATTGCCCATTTGGTTCCCAATGTTGAAAATGTTCAACTCAAGTGTCATGTTCCCAAATGTCATCTAATTAAGCAACCCATTTTGGTAACGGATCACCACATTGAACATGGCCAAGAAAGGCCGTTCGAGAATAATAGGTGTTTATGCTTAAAAATTAGACACGGGACATGTGTCCAAAACAATGAAATCTACCAAATATACAAAATTGTCCACTTGGACCAACACATCCTCCACTAACCCTCTTTGCACCCAAACACTTCTATCGACTAATTGAAGGGTCACCAAGGTTTGTTTCATATCCTCCAACTCAAGTTGCTCGTACACCGAGTATGGAAACAAATTCACGCTGCCCCCAAATCGAGTATGGCTTTCTCTACTATTTTTTCCCCAATCCGAACGGATATAGTAGTACAACCGGGGACCTTATACTTAAGTGCAATGGAGATTTGGATAATGGAGCTAACTTGCTGAGTTAAAAACACATTGCTTGCGTTGATGGTGCACAAGTCTTTTAAAAATTTAACATAAAAATGTATTTGCTTAATAGCATCAAACAATGGGATGCTGCACTTGACTTGCTTGAAAAGCTCAAAGATCTCAGCAATGTTCGTGGTTTAGGTGGCGCCCACAATCTCAGTGGATACGGGGCCAAGATAGAACACATGGAGACAATAGGGTTCCCAATCAGAATGGATGTGGGAGTAGAAGTGAAAGGTAAAGAATCACTCACAGGCTCAACTGGATTAGAATGTAAGATAGGAGTCAGAGGACGGATAGAATTCATTAGAATGGTAATATCGACCTATTTTCCACTCCTTAAGGTGGTGATTGCTTTTGCTTGCTCCACATTTGAGCGAGAATGGGACACTTCATTCACAAAGTGTTGACCTTGAGAGTTTGCTTAAGGTCGGGAAGAGAACTTGCCCTTCTCCGTTTTAAATACATGTTTTGATTAAATTATTTTTCATCGAATTATTTTTCGATCAAGATTTTCTGGCCTGAATTCTTGATTGAGTTATAAAAGGGAAGATATTGTTACCTAAAATATAGGATGGAAGGATTCCACGGATCTAACCTATTTTGTTAATCCATTAGTTTCCTATTTTAGTTTAATTGCAGCTTTTAGATTTAAAATTCAACCAAATCAAAGGTTAGCGTCCAAAACGCTACAGCTACAAGTTCTGGTGACAACCTTCCAATTGTTTCTCGTCGATCGATACTCTGTCTTGCCGCTTTACTGGTTTTCTATACTTTTGAAGTAAGGATCGTTTTTAAATTAAATATTGATTTGGTCAGCCCATCAGCGACACTTTTGCCAATCGATCAATACTGCAGATCAGAAATTTCACAAAGCAAGAATCAAGTATAAAATTATTTAAAATTTGGAGGGACTATATATTTAAACATTTATTTTTGAAAAAGGAGTAAAGTTAAATTACGAAGCTTTTAGAGACTGGACAATCAATTTTATGTGGATATTCGAGCGTGTTGTGCCATCCACCCAAACCCTTCATATCCGCAAATGCAATAATGCCAATTTTAAGGGTCTAGATTCAGTGTGATCGACAATTCGTCTAACACCTGATTACTTTGATCTTAAGAATTTCCAATCATACCATCAGATATGATTACGATTCTATAAATAACTTGATTTTGATGAAAGGTTACAATTCTGCCCTTAGAAGTCCATTAAGAAAGCCATTTTGATGCTCAACTCTGTTTGTAGTCAAAACCTACATAAAAGTAAATTTGGTCTTGTTTTTATTTTTGAATTAACTATATACCCTTCACTTATTTTTTTTTTTACCTTTTCTCCAGTGTAAAACATACTCCATAAAAGTTTTCACAAATTTTGTTTAACCAAATTAAATGAAATTTTGAATTCTTCTACTCTGAACATTTTTGTATCTGTTATAATTTGATGTTCGATATTTGCACTAAATGCTTTCTCAATCAAAAGAAAGTCAATTCATTTTATTTTGCTGAAATACGTTGCACACAAAAGTAAAATATTTATGAAAATGTTTGTTTAATTAATTTCAAAAGTGATGTACAGCACGAAGCCAGCTTTAGGTGTATTATTCAATAGAATCACTGTTTGTGTATTAGGACAGTTCTTTGATTACTGTTGAGACGCTTTGACTTTCTCAAACTTTGGTTATTTCATTCTACTCACAACTTAATTACTAGTATTCCAAAATCTAAGACAAATGAAAAATGATCTATACGTATATAGCTTAATTACTGTGCCGAAATCTTGTTCGATGTTCCTGAGCTTCTACGTTGCTTCCTGTAAATAAGTCTAGAGATCAGGTGTGCTTTTTCTGTTAATGACTCTCTGACGATCCAGTTAGATACCAGTAAAGAGAAAAAGTATATGCAAAAAAAAAAAAGGACAATAGTAATTATTGTGAAAACGTACATGGCCTATGGTATGGTGACCTCTTAAATAAGTTGGAGAAAAAATAGATTTTAGATGGGCTTGTGGCCGCCGATCACGCACCCGTTTCCATAATAAGGGGAGCAAGTTATTAATTGTGTGTTCCATCCCCTAAATTTTGAGCGCTCCGGGACATTGATTGCGTGATCTTTGTTGAGCGGATCTCATAATTACCTTGAGCAGAATTGTTAATGAATATAATATATATATATATATATATGTATGTATATTTAGGGCTATGATTTAGTGAATTACTATATTTCGATTTAGACAATTTTCATATTTTGTACATTTTCATAATTTTGACATATTTCATATTTTGGAAAATTGGTTAGAAGGACAAATATGTTCTAATTTGGCCCATTAAGGACGGACTAATTTAATTTATGAGTTAGAATTCATGATTTTAAAAGTGTTAATGCTTGAGATCCTTTAAAGGATGAAATTATCCTTATTTTGTTGTTAGTCATCGACTTTTACCGTGTCTCTCTTTTTTCCGATGGTTCTATTTTTTGCTGTTATCTGTTAAAATAGATAACAACAACGGATAATGATAAAGATATCAAAATACATATATAAAGTTAGCTGTTAAAACAATGAGCAGATATTGAACACTTATCTATTCTATTAATTTTATTATTTCAATAAAAAACAGATAATGTTGATAAGATAACATTTACAGATAAATTTAAGTTATATATTACAACTTTATCTCTTGGTTTATATGTTAGTCTTTGGACGGTTATATTTATCGAATTATTGTTTTTAATATTATTTTAAAAAATTGTAATTTTTTATTGGTTAATAGTTCATCTTGACAAGAAATTATTAAAAAATTAAAAATAAACCAAAAAGTAATTTGTTTGGACATCAGATAATATTATCTGATAATGTTATGTGTTGATCTATATACAAGGATATTATCTAATATAAAAACTATAAAATATACAGAAGCACTATAATCTTATCAAGCTAGCTAACTTGGTCAATAAAATTTGAACAATCGAACTTTATTTGGTTGATCATTTAAAAATCGAATATATCTCAATAAAATTTTAAGGAATTAAATACTAATTCAAGCTTGGCTAACTTAATTAATGTGTTCATTAAACCCACCCATGTGAACCCTCAGAATGGCCATCTGCCATGAACCCTCTACTCGTTTGTGCAGTTCACTACTTTCAATTTTTCAAAAAAGCCTTGGGCCACACAGTGCTAATCTATATGGCCGGCCCAATATTAAACCGAGTCTTGTTTTACGGTTCATCATGAGCTCTCAATATCCAGCCGAGTCTCGTGGGACCGGTCCATGAATTTTGTTCGCCAACTTTTTCTACCTTTCAAACTGGCTTAGTTTTTCGATTGAGGTCTCATGGAAATATAGCCTTTATTTATGGTTTTAATTATCTTTTATCTCCTAAAGTATTTAGATTTTCCTGTTGGGTCGCATAACTATTAGATTTAGATCCATCAACATGCCTTCAAATTGTGAAAGAAAATTATTTTATTTTCTCTACACACGTTCTAAATTTGTCAAATTATTGTCATTGGACTATATAGATATAAATCAATTTTTTTTTTCGGGTATACATTATATAGTTAAGAGATGAAATAAATAAAATCAAACTTTAAAGGATCATGTAAATTTAGATAGTTACAATTACAGAATTTTTTTTTTTTCCTTTTTAAATGATCGTATAATTTAGCTATAGATACAGTTTTAGTGGTGAGGAAGTGATAAACTTGTTAGGTGGGGGGCATGGATATAAGGTCCACAATTCACCAATTTCACCCTCTTGATAAGTCTTCACAATTCTCTCTCTTCTTCTGATCTGCGAGTCTCTCACCTCAATCTCTCACACCACCAATGGCATCAACTATATCAATAATGGCCATGCTTAATGCCAAATGCATGACCACTCCCAAAACCCTCAACCCTAATATCAAGCCACCAACAACAAAACCCATCTCCCAGCTCCTCTCAATCCAAAACCTCTCAAAACTTCTCTCCTCCTCAAAACCATCAGATAACTCTGTTTCCACCCTCGCCGGAACCGCTATTGCTGGGGCTCTTTTCTCCACGCTGAGTTCAGCTGATCCGGGCATGGCGGCGCAGCAACTCGCCGTAATTGCCGAAGGAAGCGACAACCGCGGCCTTGCTCTGTTGCTGCCAATAATTCCGGCTATTGCTTGGGTGCTTTTTAATATCCTCCAACCAGCTCTGAACCAGCTTAACCGAATGAGGAGCAAGAAGGGTGTTATAATTGGGCTGGGTCTGGGCGGATCAGCGGCGTCGGGATTGCTTTTACCCCAGCATGCGGCGGCGAGTGAGGTTGCTATGATAGCTGAGGCGGCGAGTGACAACAGGGGGCAGCTTTTGTTGTTTGTTATTGCTCCAGCGATTCTTTGGGTCCTTTATAATATTCTACAACCAGCTTTGAATCAGCTGAACAGGATGAGGTCCGAGTGATCAGAAGGGTTCGAATAATTGTGCTCAAAACTTGTTGCAATCGAAACCTATTCTTTCTTGAACCTTGTTTTGTTGAATAATTTTGGCGGTTTGTTCATAATGATGATCCTGTCGTGATTCTCAATACTTAAATAGTAATTGCATATCGTTCCTCCTTCTTCTTTTTGAAGAGGTTTGAGAAGCTAGGCATTGTCTAACACTCTTCAAAATCCTTGAATAAGATGCTTCTTGTAATGCCTCGTATTTTATTTTAGGGTAAAATGCTTTGACCTATCGACCTCGATCCCCCACTTTAGAAAGTGATGTACCATTCCCTCCCTCCTGTTACTTAAAATGACAATAACACCCCTTAACATAAAAAAACATATATTGGGGGTCACTGTTTTCATTCATTGCGCGTTCAAGTCCGAGACAGAGATAAATCGGTCGTTTGAGGGTTCCATGTCTTGTCTAGCTGATTCAAAGATCGTTATAGAATATTATAAAGGACCAAAAGAATTGTTGGAGAAATAACAAAACAACAAAAGCCATTCATTAGGTATTTGTTTTTAGGCATGAGTATGTGACTACAAGGATCAAGACCTAAAACAGATAAAATGCAGTGACCTCCACTGAGGTTAATTATTAACAAATACATGGACCTTCTTTGAGGTTTTAGAAAATGGAGCACTGATCTCCTGTGGTTTAGAAAATAATTGATTGTTTATCCTATTACCTTAACTTCTGTTAAAAATTAGGTAATTCTTAAGAGTTTAAATGTTCTAATTAATTTCTTATCCCAACATCTTTAACTATTTATAAGTAGGAAACAAAATTAAGAATATTTCTTATAAATTGCTAGCAACACTAGCTAGGGACTAGTTTCGATGGCATTTTACTTCATTAATTTCGGTTTGTATAATTCGATCGGTTCACTCAGGTGATCTTTCTTCTTCTTTAGAATCAAGACGATCATGATCAAAGATAGCTCTATTCGCATCTTGCTTGCCATGGTTGCACTCTTTCGATTGGCGATTGTGAAAAAGAGACGATTTTCATATTGATAAGAGATATCTTTCTCATCGATCATTGACGTCTAAAGCTATATTAAAATCAACGAACAACTCATTAATTCTTATAGTCGGGGAACGACAAACTAGAAATCGACATCACATTAAACCAAAAAAAAAATGAACTCAAGGAGCACCATTCTAAAACAATTTCATACAAGTTTTTGGTGTTGCAAATGGAACATAATTGGTGTGAAGAATTGAAGTCATGACTCATCAGGATAGGCCTCAATGATAGACTCTAGTGCAGGAATTTTGATAATTTTGTAGTTCGGAAATCCTCCTCCTTCCAATACCCTTTTCCACTCAAGCTCTGACCTCTCCTTTCCCCCTGAGCACTGAACCAACATTAGAATATCAAAAATCATGCCTACCTCATCAAACGACCCATCACCCCCAGCCTGCAGAACCACATCAAGGATCATAACCTTCCCAGCAGTTGCTTTTCGACAATTTTTTAAAATCCTGATACAATCTTCATCACTCCAATTGTGCATGATCCGCTGCAAATGTCAAATTATAATCACTCTATTAGTATCGACTAGTGAAATTTTACATGAAATTATATAATCCTTATCAAAAGGGGAAAAGATAGTATATTCAAAAAACTTGAAACGTTTGAAATCTTCCCTTGTAAATTCTAAATCACCCCCTGAAATAGCATACTTTTAACCATCTAACACCTTCATGATCAACAAACGTGTAATACTTTTACTTTTGGGTACCAGCCATTGTCTTATCATTTCGACCTTGTTTGATTCGCGGATTAAAATTGGCAAGATTAATAGTTATGGGATTAATAGTCTTGGTACTGTTTTAATACCAATCAAACCTAATCCCATGTTTGATTTAGATTAGATTATTTCCAAAATAATATTTCACTCGGATGTTTAGGGTTTTGAACTAAGATGTTCTGCTGGAATTGTGTGGATATACGAATGTGGTCGTAGTGGCAGTGGAGGCGATGGCAGCATTGGTGGTGGCGTCGACGGTGGTGACGTCGTGGTGAGGGCTGTGGTTGAAGGTGGTGTCGGCATGAAGGTGGCGGTGGTGGTTGTCCAAAGCTGCGGTGTGTGTGTGTGTGTGTGTGTGTTGGGGGGGGGGGGGGGGGGAGTCGGAGGCAGTAGAGCAACAGTTGGTACAGAAAGATTAAATGAGTCTCACCCTTTCCTGAGGATATAAAAATAGTATTCTACATATAGGTATTATAATAATCCTAGAATTATTTGACCTGCTGGTTCAGTTTTGGAGAACTAAACATAGGATTGCGCAAGATTAGGCATGAATAGTTTAATTACGCACTCCTAATCCGTAATTCAAACAAGGCCTTCAAGTATTACCCATTCGTGATAACATTGTGATTACCATTAGCATTATTGCTCTTGAAACTAGTCGTCAATCAAGATTCACCCATTCCTATACTTATACCTGCTTGACACCTTTAAACACAAAGTTTATTCTAAGCAATTAGAATTTAAACAGGAGGAAAAAGTCGAAGAAAAATTGAACTACACGATTAGGTTTCAAAAAGCAAGTGAAAACATATGCACATTTTTTGTTCTTCCTTTTACGATTACATAATTTATTACAAGTTTACGAAACCGAACTAAGTCAGTCGTGTCCCAATCAACTAGCTATTTACAAATAAAGATGCATTAACGCAGCATGTTAAACCGGAGAAATTTAGATGCTTACATTCATCAGAACAGCATCTGCACAAGGAATGGACTCAAACATGTCACCTCCAACATGAGCTACCCCTGGGTACATTGGTGCAGTGTCAACAACGTGTGGCAAATCAAAGTTGGTTCCTTTGATATGTGGATGGGCCTTCACAATCTCTGCCGTTGCAAATCCAGACCCTCCCCCAACGTCCACCAGAGATCCAATGGAATCAAACCCATCTTTATATGCTGTCAGCATTGCCTTCATTGATATCCTTGAAGTAAATTCCATCCGAGAGAAGAAGTTCTTTCGGAATTCAGGATTCAGAGATACAAAGTCCCAAAACTCACTGCCATGAGCCTTCTCGAAGGCAGTGCCACCCTCTTTCACACTCTGGCTAAGGAAATTCAAAGTACGCATCGGATCGAGGTCAATCATGGACACAAAAGGTGCCAGGCTTAGCTCGTCGTCGTGTAACAACCATTTAGAGGAGGGATTCAGGGTGTAGAGAGTCTCTTCCCAGCCCGCTGCAGACTGAGAATCTGCATCGAAAACCTTCATATGGGCTAGTAATTTCATTATGCGAGCCAAGGACGAGAGGTCCAAAGATGGAGAGCCAATATCACTGCCAATTTGGGACAAGGTGATGGGTGTAGCATGGGAGTGGATAATGTCGGCTATGCGGAGCTCCACGGCACACTTCAAAGCCATGGTCTCAACTGCACGATATATGCACAACCATATTTTCCCTTGGCCTTCGAGCATAGCATTCGATTCTGTTGGAGCCTCTCTCTCCATCTCCTCTGTCTCTGCCTCTATCACCTTAAAAGTATGCTCTGGATTCACACAATTCTAATAAATGGCACAAAAATTAATAGGTTATTGCATAAACAAGAATATTCGTGTGCGCGACAATAAAACAACTAATCTAGCTAACTAAATTTACCGTATTCTAACCATGATTTGCCGCGGGAAAAGCAAGGCCAAGGAAATTTGTTCCCTTAGATGACACTATTTACGGTACTTCTGTGGACGAATAAATTTACGGTGCTTTGTGGGTCAGTAGAAAGGAAAGTTTGGATGACATAATTTTCTTCTTTTTAGGCCTGGATTTCGGGCTTGTTTTGACCTAGCAAAGACCATATGTGGAAAAATCATACTTCACACAATTAGTTGTAGGGTTGTGAATTAGCTTTTGACGTCAATTTGAATCAACTCAATCGAATACTTGAGCAGAAAATTATGGCTATAATGTTGAGGGTTTTGCAGATTGAATTTTAAGTCCGGAAGGAATTAAATTCTTCATTTTTTTTTTCTTTCAAACTTGTCTTATATTTGATTTCCTTAGCTGGTTCCAAGTAGCCAAACCTTCTAGACATCATTCCTTAGCTTGACTCCCCAAATTATTATACAATTATGCCTTTGAGCCAAAACTTACAAACTGAGGTCAAAATCTAAGCTAATTCACCGTGTAACTTAAGAGTTCTCTGTACATGCACTCCGCCAACAATAGAATATATAACGGAGTTATCTAATAGCTCAGTAGAGTTGGAACCGAACAAAACTGTCAGTATTCTCGCCGAAATGGTACGAACTTTCGATGGTACCAATTTTCGATTGTTTGAAATTTTTTTATAATTTTTTATTTTGCATAAATTTTTTGTGGATTTTTTGTTAGTCTAGATAAAAAATTTTAAAAAAGTATACAATTATGTCCAAAAATCCGGAAAAGAAGTTATTTTCTGAATATTTTTTAATTTTTAGATATAATTTTATATTTTTTAAATTTCTTTCATCGAGACGAGTAAATAATTAAAAAATAATGAAAAAATAACAAATACTATCTACCCCAATTATGATCAATTGACTTTTTAATCCTTCTAGATAAAATATACACAATCCCTCTCCAAAACCCAGTTTTCCTTTTTGGCTGGAGCACATTCTATCTTAACCTACTTTTACATTCTTTAGTGGATGGTTTTGCATTAGACTCTGCCCTTTCCGTCCTCAGGGGTGCACATTAAAAAAGTTTTAAGTCCAATCTGTAAGCTTCATAGGCTTTGATCCACCTTGATTGGTAATTTCAATTCAAAACACGTGATAAGATTAGATGTTAATTCATTTATCGAGTTGTAAGTTTTATCTTTTTAGAGCATTTGCTTAGGAAGTGGAAGAAATCATTCAATATGTATTCATTTGGAATCGCTCAAGCAGCGGTGAAGTTGCTCCTACGACTAGTTCGCTCTAGGAATGTTTATGTCACTTCAGCGACATGGTCGAGACTTTTATAAATACTAGCTATGGTTTCTGAAAGTAGACACACTTATACAGATCCATTGAGAGGCAGCATTCAGCAAAAAACGAAGTTTTGGCAGCTTGGTTACTTTGTCCTTTGACGATTCACTTTTTAATAAAGATAGAGAGAATCATCTTCAATGTCAAAGGCTTCAGCATCAATCATTCACTTATTCTATGTTTCGGAAGACTTGTGAATTCAAGGAGCAAACAATCAATCACTTGGTGCGGTGAGTATAGATTAACTGTGAGGAGTCATAGTTGTGAGTATAAATTAATTTGTAATCGCACAATGATAATTATAGTGATTTGATTTCTTTCTGTGGTTTTTACTCATTTAGGAGTTTTGCACGTATTTCGCATGTTCTGCATTTAAGTTATTTACTTTATATGCTTGTGTTTATTGCATGTTAGGTTAGTACAATTTTTCACAATCCATAATTAAATGAATGCTGAATTTTATACTTAAAAGGCCCTCTAGAAATAGGATCACCACCGTAATGCCATTTGAGTGATGTAGGCATTTCTAGGTGAATCAATCCGAAATAGATCTGTTAGTCTGAAGCGGCGATCGATGATGATGATGATAGTTGGAAGGAATTGTGCCATTTGGTGAAGGTATCTTGATTTTCATAAGAGTTTTGGAGAATAGACCAATTCACATGGTCACGAATTATTTACGGCTCTCATTTAGGTGAATTCTTCAAAGATTGAAGTGACAAAGGTCTATTCCATAAAAATTTGTATGCTTTTGATTTATTCAGAGGTAGAAACTCCTTCCTTTAACTAGTCACATTTACATCAGCACGATTGCTTTAGGAAAGACAAGGAGTAGATTATCTCCTCTTATAAAGTGCTGGAATATAAGTCACAGATTACAGATTGTTGCCACCCATTGAACCTCTTTCATGGGTACCCCAATCACAAAGGTTGGGTTACCTCTATAGGTGATTTCTTTTGGGCTTGGGCTCATCCTCATGGACAAGTTTAACACTACATTTCTAAATAATCTTTTAGTCACTCTAGGTTCCTAATTAATTTTGTTAAAGTAATTTAATTGGTATTTCATGAGTATGTTAATTGAAATTAAAATTGAGTTAGTTTTAATTAAGATGCATGTGTATGTGTTATATGTGGTGCCATATTTATTTGATTATGTGAAGTAACGTTATTCAATTTAATTAAGTTTAGAGAATTAAGTCGATTAGCATAATTTTTGTTAAGTACATATATTAGTAGGTGAGTTTATATTTTTTTGAATTAAGCTTAATAAGTGAGTATAGGGTTAAATATGTGATGGTACACCCTAGCATGTGTGTGTGTGTGTGTGTGCGCGCGCGCGCGCGCACTCCACCACATAGGATTATAATCTTAAATCTTTCTACGTTTATTCCACTGTTTCTCTGTTTAAGATAGAAACAAGAGCAACGTATAGAGAGAATGAGAGAAAGGGAGAAACCTAATATCAAGATTGGGGGAAAGTTTGCTTGAGTTGAGATTAATCAAGCCCTAGATGGTAAGTACATATTCTTTTATGTTTGATTTCATCTTTTACAAGTTTGGTTTCATGTCTTTTCGGTAGGGTTTAGAGTTTAGAAATTATAGAACCTATCCTTTTATGGAGGTTTGAGAGTTTAAGATGTGATGGATTCTTGGATGTTGAGCATGGATTAAGAAGTTTGAAAATCTGCAGAATTTAGAAATCTAACCATAACCTGATTTTGAGCAACTCAATTAGGGCTATTCCTTTACTCAAAAATTTATGAACCTTTTACAGAGAGTTTCTATATGTCCTATATCTTGGGTAAAAATTTCGGAGTCTAATTCAAAACACACAATTCTACAAAATTCACGAACTCAGTTGCTATCTAATTTGTACCAATGCTGACTAAACTGACACGCTTTGGGAAAACAGCCATAACTCTTAGCACGAGTATCGAAATTGTGCACCATTTATTTTGTTTGAAAGCCAACACATTGAAATTCAAAAATATATTGAGTTTGAAATTTTTTTTTACTTGAGTAAAATCAATTTTGAATTTGAAGTTGGTTAAGATGCAGTTATGTAATTGTTACGTATGAAATTTGAGTTTCCAACTTTGGATAGACACAAGGATATTGTACGAACTTTCTTTTTTAATCTATCTCCTATTATTGCGAATCTTTTGAAGTATAGCTTCTATTGACTTTGATACCGATACTTGTGATTGCATATCTAAATACTTTGGAGTTGCTAGACTTGAACCTAATTTTAAAACTTGGACTCTAGATTTTTACTTATAGATTTTAGATGCATGGAATTTAGAATGACTTTTGAAATATGTCTAATATGTGTTTATGATGCTTATTTTGTATAGAAAACTTGTGTAAAAGCTTGAAGCCAATGTGAGTGTTTTTTACTTTGGTTATATGCATTTTTTCACCTATTATGTAACTATGCGAACAATGTATTTTGTATTTAAACTATTGCATACGAGCGTGGATACAGAATAGATATGTAAAGTATTGTGAAAATTAGTAGTTCCATCACTTTATCCTCGTTCTTTTGGGAATGCCAGTTATGTGCATGCTATGAATACGAGATATGCTATGACATCTAGCTTATCCGCCCAAGAACACTTTGGTATGAAACATGATAAGTAAGAATGATGGGCATCATAAATGATATAAAAAATGTGAAAGGCTATGCCTATTTGAATATGTTATCTAGTTTCTTTTAACAATTTATGTATCTTAATTTGTTAAAACATATAACCTTGGTATTTTTCATTCATATTAGTGAAAGCTTATGGGGCATATTTATATATGTTCGAGGTGATGAAAATTGAAACACGATTGAAAAAACCTTCGGAAGCTAACTCTCGGACACCTGTTGTGTCATGTCCTATAGTGTGTGATTAGAAGTACTTTGTTTTTGTCGTTTTCAAAATTAAAGTTGTGTAGACATGTAAATGTAAAGGCAATAAAAGCTAAGATCAGGTTGGTTTGTGCACCAGAATCTTGAGGTTCATGTGATCACAAGAATATTATGACCACCGATTGTTAAGGGCCCATTTGATTTTCCAAACATGCATAGGACTATATGGGGGTATCTAATTATACTATCGGTCGGGGCACACTTAATGTATGTGCAAGTTAAACATCATTAAATACATGAAAAAATACGTATCAGACTAATATCGATTCAATCGTTGTAGACCTACGCAAAATTTTGGAGAACGAAATTGGTGGAAGTGTAAGGTTGTGAGTATTTAGATGGGTGGTTATAAACTTCTGAAAATATTGTGATAATGATAGTAGAGAAGCGGGGTAAACTTTGAGGATAAGTGGGTATTTTTTTTTTTTTTGAATGTTGAGACAATGTTTATTTTATCCCGACAATTAAATTTGGGATTAAGGGTAGATTTTATTTGCTGAGCGTCAATCGCTCATATGGTGCAATTTCTCTGCTCCTAGATTTTCATGTCAAGTGTCGAAGATAACGTTTTCGTGCCCGCTTACCCAAATACAAACAGCAGTACTTTGAAGGAGGACGTTGTAGCCCCGTGGTTCATCTAGATTTATTTGAGCTCTTATTTTTAAATCTTTAATGTAATTTTCTTTTAAGTTGGATGATTGTAAGCAAATCATATTTTGACTAAATAATGGAAATGTAGTTGACTTTAGATAAATTATTTTAAATTAATGTCTCAAAAATTCGGAGAGTTATAGAGTGGTATCAGAGCTTTAGGTTCCCCCATTACTTTAGACCTATGGTAGAATGGGTAGCACACATTTCGAGTGATGTATACTGTGATAGTTACTATTATGCAATTAATTATCTTGACCAATATCATATAACATAAGTCTAATGCATATACTTATATTTTCCTTGTAGATGTCTTCCGATTCGGACTTTGACCCTATGGAGCACTATTTTCGAGGATAAGTTGGACGGAGTTGATGCAATATTACCAGCACCATTGGCTTTACCACCATTGGAGATCAATGCACGTTTACCACCCCTTGAGGATGACATGCTGCTAGATTGGATTGAGGATGATGATGACCCTAAGGAGGACCACGCTGATGACGAGGCTAATTCAGATATGGATGACGATGACTTTGATGATTTGATCATGGAGTAGGCTGAGGAAAACCCTAAGGAGCCAGTATTCGACGAGATTGATATTGATGGAGAGGAGCCCCCAGAGGAAGACCTAGAGAGTGGCATAGAGCAACCTCCAACCCCAGAGCCGATTGGAGTGCACTTGGATGTGACAAGCTGGAGTACTCGGTATGTCGCAATTCGGTATGTGTCGGGCACGATGATTTATGTGAGGATTGCCCCTGCAATCTGTTGCTATTGAAAAGCTAGAAGAGAGCCTTACTACCTAGGACCATTGGCCATCATCGAGCAGCTGCAGGATCAGAGGTACCTACTCAACATACCAGCCGAATTTTTGAAAAATGTAGGGAACTTTGTGCTAAGGCACATGCTGTAGAGGCATCCACCACTAGACTGCCAACAAATCATTAACCCGCTAGGCAACTTAAACTTCTTCAACGTCGACAACTACACTGACACCCCATTCCAGCTAGAGGATCGACGATAGGTCAACCCATGGATCCAGACTCATGGTGTTACAAGGTTTACCGGAGGTGCCATAGGATTGTCGACGCCACCTAGGAGTGGGACTATTTGCTCCGACGTGATTATTCGAGCCTCTTCCTTTGAGCAACGGTAGTAGGGTAGTAGTAGGGTGATGATTTTGTGGGACGTCAAATGACATAGGATGCACCCTTAATCGGATAGGCTTTTTGTTTTGCATGTAGGTCATGTACCGTTTTGCTGTATACATGCATATTTCAAATGTACTAGCATGATATGTTTGGACATGTGCTATGATGATTATGATATGAATTGAAAAGAACTTTTGCCATCTATTTTGTTCCTAAACTTATTATATTTACTTAACTATAGATGGTTGAGACATGAAATGGGGAAACATTGGGAACCAAGCCAGATCTAGCAATGCACACGCTAACTCACCACCTCCACTTCCACCCCCACCCCCATTTTACACTACACCTAGTTTTAAGGACTTTAACCAATTCATGCGAGCTTTCTTCAATGTTGCATGTCCCCCCAACTGTTTGGACCACAACCCTAACATCACGCTCTGCCAAATCAGAGTGTACTGCTTAACAAATTCTGCAAATGCCGATCTTCAATTTTTTCTAGAGAGACTAACCCTACTGTAGTGGAGACCTAGCTGAAACAGACTAAGAAACTATTGGAAATCATGGAAGTTTGAGACAATGGAGACCGAGTGGCACAACGGCCTACCAGATGCAAGGCGAAGCTGAACACTCGTGGGATGTGGTCAAGATGACACAAGATGTGCAAACAATGACTTGGACCACCATCAAGACCCTCTTTTTCGCCAAGTTCTTTCCAAAACCTATCAAACAGGCACTCATTCAAGAATTCATGAACCTCAAGCAGTGAGGACTATCGGTGACATAGTATGATGCGTATTTTGATGAGCTATCTCGTCATGTACTTAAGTTCGTACCAACCAATACTTCGAGAGCAAGGAGGTTTGAGTGGGGACTAAGCCCCCATATTAGAAGGAATGTCATGTCATTGAAATAAGAGACATATACTAGAGTAATCAGTGGCGCACTTATGATGGAGAGAGAATTTGCTAATTCCAAGAAGATATGGGACCAAAAACGTAGCAAGTAGACTCTAAGAGGGATAATCAGGAACAACCCCAACCACTATAACCAGAAGCCATACAATAACAACAATAACCGCCCATAGTGGCAGCACCACCAACAGCATCAACAGAGGGGTAATCAGCACCCTAATCAGAATCAAAACCAGAACAACAGGCATCAGGCGAGGTTAGCACCAATTGTGTGTTATGGATGCAGAAAGGAGGGTCACATCCGCAACCAGTGCCCTCAAAATACTTCAAGAGCGAACCAGCAACCTTTGGGAAAGGCCTCGACCGGGGGCAAATGCAAAAGAACACTTAGAACCAGCCAAAATCAGCAGAATGGGAAGCTCAAAGTACTAGCTAGGCCAGACCAGAATAATGGAGGCAAGATCTTTGCACTCCAAGGAGAAGCTAAGGAAGAAGAAGTTTTCGTCCCGTTTGTGATCCAAGGTAACCTGATTCTATTCAACTCTTGCATCAAGGCATTATTTGATTCCAGAGCATCGTTCTCGTTCATATCTGTTGCATGTACCGACAGTTTGTAGTTAGAGTCTAAACCACTTGGATCTATCATGAATGTTATGTCACTCTTGGGAGGTATTGTATCTATGGGATTAGTATGTAGAGGATGCAAGATTAAAATTTTTGATTTACGCTTGACATGCAACTTGCGGGTATAGACATGGCAGATTTTGACGTTATTTTGGGCATGGATTGGCTATCCACCCACCAAGCAATAAGCAACTGCCATCAGAAGATGGTAACTGTGCCAACTATTTGGATGGAACGTGTTTCAAATTTAAGGAGAATAGGAAGGAACCTTCATCGTTGCTGAAGGCACGATCAAAGTGGCATGATAATTTTACAGGATGGCTAGTGAGCCTAATGCTAAACGAGGGAGATCATACGGATTTGGGACTATCATGTATTGTGTGTGAGTATGCTGAAGTTCTCCCAAAAGAGCTTCTAGGACTACTACCATCAAGAGAGCTAGACTTCACCATAGAACTTGTACCAAGAACTACACCAATCTCCATGGCCCCTTTCAGAATGGCACCCGCCGAACTCAGAGAACTAAAGACGCAATTGTAAGAACTTATGAATAAGTGATTTATCTAACCAAGTACATCACCTTAGGGAACACTAGCCTTATTCGTGAAGAAGAAGGAGAGAACATTCACACTGTGTATCGACTACTGTTAGCTCAATCGTATGACAATCAAGAACCGTTACTCACTTCTGAGGGTTGATGATTTGTTTGACCAACTTAGAGAAGCCACTTGGTTCTCCAAGATTGATTTGAGATCTAGGTATAACCAGGTGTGAGTAAGAGAATTGGATATACCTAAGATGACATTCCGAACTCGCTATGGCCACTACGAGTTTGTAGTGATGCCTTTTGGTTTGACCAATGCGCTGGTAGTCTTTATGTGTTTGATGAACAAGACTTTCAAATTGTATTTGGACCATTTTGTTGTGGTATTCATCGATGATATTTTGATATACTCGGGCATCAGAAGAAGCTTACGAGCAACATTTAAGGATCACGCTACAGACCTTACGATACAACCAACTATATGCCAAAGCCAACAAGTGTCAGTTTTGGATGAGAGAAGTGAAGTTTCTGGGACATGTCGGGTCAGAGAAAGAAATCTCTATGGATAACAACAAGATTGAGGCGATTCAAGATTAGAAGAGGGCTACTACAGTATTCGAGATTCGAAGTTTCTTGGGACTCGTAGGATACTATAGACGATTCATTCTGAATTTTTCAACGTTGGCTAAACCAATGACTCAATTGACTCATAAAGGAATCAAGTTTGACTGGGATGAAGCCTGTGAAAAGTCATTTCAGGAGTTGAAGGATAAGTTGACTAATGCACCAATAATCACCATTCCGGAATGAGATGTGGGATATGTAGTGTATTGTGATGCGTCCAATGAAGGATTGGGATGTGTGCTAATGTAGAACAATAAGGTCATGGCTTATGGTGTTACGGATCGATTCCCGAGACCCAGTGATGAACATATACAGTTTATACAACAAAAAATATGAAATCCTACTAGACGAAATTAGGGTTCATACCTTCGAGATCTGTCTGGTTTGATCTTGATTATCTTTGCAATTTGATCTGGATCGAAATTTGAGCAGGGCCAGAATGATCTTGCTCGACTGACCTCGAGATCTTCTACCGTAATCCTATTGCACCTTGATCACGTACTGAGGGTGGGCTCAAAAACGTGATCTCTTTGCCTTCACATAACCTCTCTCAATCTTTTGAATGTCCAGTTATTTCTGACCTAGAAGACATAGCGGTGTATATATATTCCCCTCCCATATCTCAAAATTATATTTCGAGCTTCATGCTATTAAATGCTTATTTATATCCCCACGTTAAGATTACATATACCCATTGATTAAAATAAATTACTGACAATTTATTTAATCAACATCTATAAAATTCCTTGAGACTTTCCACTTAACTTATTCGTTATGTGGGATACTAACATCCACTTGCAGGATTTGATATATTCCAAACTTGTACTTATAAGTTTCTTCAAGAGAATATCATCAATCCCTATAAAGGGATGTGGATTCTATTAATAATTAATAGTTCTCATACACTTAGTATTGTGACCCAACTCATCGAAACTATTGGCTCACTAGACCTCATTCTATAATGAATCAAAGTCAACAACATTAAATGTACACATCGATTAATTATCTTTGGATTAAGAGTACAAACATATATAATAACCATGAGGTGTAAATTGCATTATATTGTCAGTATAAATACAATTACCTCAAAGTGGTCATGTTCAATACACACAAAGTGTACTAACACAGTAAGTTAAAACTATACCATTTTTTGTAGTCAAGACAAACCTATTGAAATATTGTGTTATAGTCCTACTGGTGGTGTGTCTAATTCCACCTAAGACTATGAACCAAAGATTTATATTCTACAAGAACCGATAATCTGATTCTCTGTGTGTAAGTCAAACTCTATATACTAGATTATCTATTATGTAGAACAAGAGACACTCATGCACAATATGATATGATAGAATGCAAACATTGCTTATAACGATTCTCATTAAGAAATGGAATAATTGTTTAATAAATTCAAACAAAAATTAATCCATTACATAAAGTCGTGGCTTTTAGTATAATATCCTAACATATGGTTCACAACAACTAAAGCCGCATGAGAATAATTATCCAACGCACGACTTGGAACTCGCCACCGTAGTTCACGCGCTGAAGTCTTGGCGTCATTACTTGTATGGGGAGAAGTTTGAGATATTCACTAATCATAAGAGCCTCAAGTACATATTCACACAGAAGGACTTGATTATGAGGCAGAGACGCTGGATGGAATATCTCGAGGATTACAACTTCACGCTTTCTTATCATCCAGGCAGAGCCAACATCGTGGCTGATGCTCTTAGTCGCAAGTCTCAAGGACATGTTGCTAGCTTAGTAGTATGGGAATGAAAGATGTTAGAACAGATTCAGGAGTTTGGTCTCCAGTACAACAAGATAGAAGGACGAGCATGGTTGTACGCATTGATAGCAACACCAGGATTATATGTTGAGATTCTGAAGGTCCAGACGCTCGATCAAGAATCAGAACTCATCAAACGTCGATTAGCCAAGGGAGAAGTAGCAGCAAGTTGGATAGTTGGCACCGACAAGGGTCTGAGATATTTGGGATGGATCTTTGTGCCTAATTTTAGGACACTACGGGAATTAGTTTTGAAGGAATTTCACCAATCAAGTTTTGCTATCCACCCTGGAGGGAACAATATGTACAAGGACTTAAAACGATCTTATTGGTGGAGTGGAATTAAGAATGATGTAGCAAAGTATGTTGCCACCTGTATCACCTGTCAACAAGTCAAAGCTGAGCAATAGAGATCAAGAGGAACTCTTCAGCCATTACCTATGTCGAGATAGAAATAGGAACACATTGCAATGAATTTCATGATGGGACTACCAAGATCACATCAGGGACACAACGTCACTTGGGTTATAGTGGATCGCTTGACCAAGTCGTCACACTTCATATTGATCCAAGTATCTAACACGATGGATTCTTTTAGTCACCTCTACATCAAGGAGATTATCATATTACATGGTGTGTCTATGACTATCATCTTTGACCAAGACACGCGTTTCACGTCACTTTTTGGAAGAGCTTACAAAAGGTCTTGGGAATCAAGCTTTGCCTCGACACAATTTCTCATCCCCAGACTGACGGATAATCTGAGAGAACAATTCAAACCTTGGAAGATATGCTTTGAGCTTGTGTACTAGATTTTCAAAGAGGATGGGAGAGACATCTGCCACTTATCGAGTTCGCTTACAACAACAGTTACTGAGCTAGCATCGAGATGGCACAATATGAAGCACTTTATGGACGAGCGTGTCGATCACCAGTTTGTTGGACCGAAGTGGAGAAACAAGTTTGTTGGGACCCGAGATTGTACAAGAGATGACAGAGAGAGTCAAGATCATCCGACAACAACTTCTGACAGCATAGAACCTACAGAAGTGCTATGCCGACAAGCAGACCAAACCTCTGACTTTCAATGTGGGTGATCATGTATTTCTAAAGATTTTCCCTCAACGGGGAATTATCCGATTCAGCAAGAGAGGGAAACTTTCACCAAGATTCGTCGGACCTTTGGACATTCTATAACGCATTGGAGAAACCACCTATCACTTAGCTCTGTCGCCTCAGCTTGATTGAGTCCATAATATATTTCACATATCTATGTTCCAAAAGTACATAGCTCACCTGACTTACATCATTGATTAGAAGAAAGTCACCATCGACACAGACACAACCTATAAAGAGCAACCAATACGAATCCTTGATCATGGTGAGAGGATTCCACGAGGAAAAACTATCCACCTAGTTAGAGTTTTGTGGCGTCACCGGAACGTGGAGGAATCCACTTGGGAGCAAGAGGATTCTATGCGTGCTAACCACCCTTCCTTTTTGAAACTTCTACTATGTAATTTCGAGGATGGAATTTACTAAGATGATAGGGTGTAAATACCCAAGTTTTTAAATTCATTAAAAACTAAAATTTAATAATTAAGTTTTATCCTCATAAATTTCCATGTGTATTTTAATATTTAAGTCATAATTTTATGCATGATATTTATTGAGTTGAACATATATGATTTTGACTTGTGTCTATGTCATGTGAGGCCCAAGCATGATACCTCAACTCAATCTTCTTTTAGTCCAATCTGATTTTGGTATGGAGTTTGCCCAAGCCCACGTTTATACCCAGCCCAATTTGACCCTTTGGTTTAAGTCCATCTCTTGTTGTCTTATAAGGAATCACCCACACTTGAAAATTTTTCTTGCCCATCATTTCACCCACATGCTCCAAATATTTTCACGTTGATAACCTTTACCAAAAATCTTCAAGAGATACATTACAAAGCTTTGCAAGTTACCTCATTTTTTATAACACCGGTGCCTCCCTCTTGCTGTACTTCATATTTTGCCTATAATTTTACTTAGCACCGGTGCCTTAGTTTTAGGTGTAGCGGTGCCTTACCTCTCTATATCTCAGTATTTACCTATGATTTGACTTGGCACCAGTGCCTCTGTTGTGCAATCTTGACAGTCAATTTCTGTCTTAGGTTTGTTGAGTCAGGACATGTTCTATGACAGCATACTTATTTTTTTCCCATTCTGAAACAATGGCATTTACAAAAAATTAAAATTCTACATGATTAAAAAATCACACTTTTTCTTCCTATGGATTGGCCCGAAACTCACCCTAACCTTATGCGTTTGAAACAAATAAGTATATCATTGTGCTTAGAAAAATTCAATGAATCATTTCATCCACTTTTCATCCCCTAAATCAAAACTTTAAAAATTTAACTTTTTCTATACTTAGAAAAAAGTTCAAACAGCGAAAATTTTCAGAATATAAGAACACCACCCTAATTCTTACTTAACGACTACCCCACCCGTAACCAACCCTAGATCATCCTATTGAACCCTTAGGTACTATTCATTATTAAGTTGATATCTTATTTCATGATTATCGCCCTAGGAGTTTCTTTACAAGTCAAAATCATGCGATTATGTCTATGTGTCCATAGCTTATTTTATCATCTTATCTTGCTTAATTGTTAAAACTTGCATCTCCATCACATTATCATATTATCACGTGTCTAGTCGTTCGAACGAAATTTAGATGGAATCAACAATGAACGTTTTGAGACTAGTAAAAATGACATCTGAGATTTTGACACTAGTCATGGAAAGTCACGAGCTTTGTAACGAAAATTGAAGTTTTGAGAAACTCTTATACTTGATGACTCAAGTTTTGACTTACTCCTTGAGGAGACGTGTTAGGATGTCTTTAGCCGAGATATGAATTTTAGCTGAACTATGTCTGTTATCACCGAGCTATGTCTTAGAGCCGAGTCAGTCACGTCTCATGTATTAAGCCAAGTTATGTCGTGAATCGGTTATATTCACAAGCTGTGTCGAATACGTTGATCAGTGTAGGGATCAAGATCATGTTGGTCAGGAACATCATGACACCACTTTGGAAATAGAATTTTGATGACGGACAATGCTTGTGTCAACCCAAACCTTGGATTTTGAAAGGGATTTTTCGACACTTATAAACATTGGTCATACACGTGTGTCAAAAACATAGAAACAAGTCATAGGATTTGACTTAAAGATATATTGTCGGCATTTCATGTATTTGCTACACTTACTTGTTTAATGTTTCTACTTACCATTTAACATGATTATGTTGCACTCTAATTATATCACTCTGTTCATAACACTTAATTAACTACTCATACTATCTTCATGATCATGCATCATATGATCCATTGCATAAATTTGGGAGTAAAGGTAGATTTTATTTGTTGAGCCTCAATCGCTCAAATGTGCAATTTTTTTGCCCTGTCCTTTCATCCAGGGTGTTGAAGATGACGTTGCCAAGCCCGCTTTCCCAGATACCAATGGCAATACTTTCGAGCAGAACGGCATAGCCCCATGGTTCTCCTAGATTTATTCGAGCTCTTATTTTCAAATCTTTAATATAATTTTTCTTTAAATTAGATGATTGTAAGCAAATCATATTTTGACTAAGTAATGAAAATGTAGTTGAATTTTGATAAATTGTTTTAAATTAACGTCTTCGAAATTCGAAACATTATATATATATATATATATATATATATATATAGCCAACGCCCAAGTTGGTGTGAACACATTAGTGAGACTGGCTCACATTTGTGATTTCCGAAATTCTCTTGATCGAATAATTTTTTTTACAATCCAAATCAGCATTACCCATGTTCAAATTGTTGGCAGTTAACTACTTCCCATTTGAAAGTCTCCGTCATGGTTGAAGGCCCTTCTGCAAAAACAAATCTCGCTTACCACGCAACAACATACTAGTACCTCTCTTTCTTTTCTCCTTCATTTGTTCCCTTTCCCATAATACATCATCGATGCCAGGCTTTTACTTTTCACATTTGCAGCCTACTTTTTCACATCTGCATCAGTAATGGTACTTCTTCCTTTATCCTTCTTAGATTACTTTTCTCTCTCTCTCTCTCTCTCTCTCTCTCTCTCTCTCTCTCTCTCTGGGGTTCCATGGTTTTCTATACTATATACTCATGTGACCCTTTTAGATTACATATGAGAATCAACAAATAGATTCAATTGTACCCAAAAAATATACATGAATAGCACGAAACAATCCCATATTTAACCTATCGAATTTTTATTTATTTTTGTCAGAAATTTAGTATTAAAACTTAGTATTTTGTTCTCGATAGAAATTTATACATGCAAAATCAGGATGAAATCATGGACCAATCCAACCCATGTTCACCGAATATAACCAATTGCAAAGAAATCCAACTCTATATTTATATTAGTCTAAAGTTTTATTTATCATTCATAAATAGATTAAATCTTCTTTAATGAGCTATCATTTCAAGATTTTGATCATATTTTACAGTCTAAAAAATTTAATCAGCTAGTCTAGACATACTTGAAAAGTAGACAACAGTAAACTTTGTATTAAATTTATGAAAGAGAAAAAACATGGGTAACTTTGACTTGGTACTTTGTTTTTAAGTATTGGTTTTGATTTCAGTGATTATTAAAAATTAATTTTTTACTTTTTGAATAGAACTACACTAAATATTTTTAAATGATAAAAACACTTGAAAATTTGAAAGTAAAAATATGAAATAAAAAGCAGCAAAAAATTTCTTAAACTGAGTTTTCTTGGAAGAGAAACAGGAAACCTAAGTTTGCAAAGGTAAACGAAGGCAAAAGGGCAGAAATGGACTTGGAAGGTGGCCCGAAATTGAAGTTATTAAGATAGAAAAGGAGGCAAAAGTTTTATTTACCCAAAAAAAAAAATATAGGATCTTTTAAATTGAACCAAGAAAATTTTTCTGAAATCGAAATTAATAATCATAATTTACTTGTATTTGTAATTTTATTTATCCAAATGAATCATAACTATTAATTTTAAACGCAAAAAAACTTTCTGGTCCAATTTCTAAGAGTCTAACTAGCATTGCTTAAAAAAAAAAAAGAAGAGGAAAAGTTTAAGAGACGGTAAGGACGCGTGGGAGAGAGAGAGAGGGGAGAGGTGGTTTGCTTAGTGTTGAAATCTTTGGCGCTTCAAGTAAAGAATGGGATTCAAACCTTGTATAGCTCTCTCTCTCTCTCTCTCTCTCTTTAAAGTCCCCTTTGAAAAAGCTCTGTTTTTGTAAATTTGTGTTTGTTCCGTCTTTTCTCCGAGGAAAAAGAACACAAAAGGGTGACAACAAAGGACGAATGTGGCAGAAACAGCCCCACAAATCTTCCTACAGAGAATCCATCAAAGCCCTTGAAGCTGATGTCCAACATGCCAATACCCTGTAAGCACTTCTAGTTTCTAAATCCTTCAACGCCAAATAGTATTTACATCTACATGTGTAGACTAGTTGTATATTCATATTCTGCTTGAGAATAATTGCGAGGGACATGGCTTTCCTAAAAGGGATTGCGCCATCAGGTTTAGTGATTCGTGGGTCCTTTCCAAATTCATATGTGTTTGACATGGCATGACTGATATTCTCAACGACATCTATAAATGGACGGTTCTGATCATCAAAATGTTCAACCAACCTGAAACGTTGAGAAGAATTTCAGAAATGTCAATATGCATATTACGCATGAGTAAGTATTTGGGTCTAGAACCCGTTTGGATGTTCTTTCATGTGCTGTCTGATACGAACTCTTGGCTATAAAACACACCCTTGAAAAAGGCTTATTTATGTAGTTGATTAATTTCGTAAGGTTATAAATGCTGACAGCTTGCCACTAAGAGTGAATTACTACTGCAACTGCAATTTCAGTTTCATGATGTTGGTTTCTCAGGGCGGCTGCTTTACCAAGAGATTATGATGGAGATTTTGTCCAGTTTAAGTTGTCTTACAGCAGCTTTGCTCCCTTCTTGCTGTTTTTGATAGAATGGATGGACTATAGTTGTACAGATAGTCTCCCAAATTATATAGGCATTCTTCACATACTTGTATATAAGGTCGGTACTGGTATTTAACTTATAGTTTCATCACTTGTGCCATTTGAATGATTGCTTTTGTTTTTCTTTCACTCTACAAGTTAGTATTTGTCTAACCCTGCAGGTATATATTGATGGAATGCCCACAATTTCGTCGCAAGATAGGAAAGCCTCTTTGAGGGAATTTTATGGTACTTTTTTGTCCATGCCCTTTTGTCAAGGTATGAAGATCAGAACCCATTTGATACTCTGATGTCAAATTGTAAATGGAAAATATTGGCAGCTGTTATGTATCCATCACTGAAGCAACTTGAAGCAATAGATGAGCAGAGGAATTTATCTGGTAATACAAACATAGAAAGAGATGATGAATGTGGGATATGCATGGAATCTTGCACCAAGATGGTATTACCCGATTGTGGCCACTCCATGTGCAACACCTGCTTCCACCATTGGTAAAAACACTTTTTTGTGCATTAATTTCCTCCTTCCAGTGTTCAAATTCTTGATGTTTCTTGAAATTTTCATGGATTTTAATACAAAGGGTGTGTGAAAAATTGTGTTAAAAAACAGGAGCTTGCGATCTCAATCGTGTCCCTATTGTCGAGGCAGTATGAAGAGAGTAGGCTCCAGAGATTTATGGGTGCTGACTAGTTCCTATGATGTTATTGACATTGTTTCTCTAGCAAAGGAGAATGTTAGGCGCTTCTATGCATATATCGAGAACTTGCCTCTCATGGTGCCTGAACCCCATTTGTTTCTGTATGATTACCTGATGTAGTTATGAAGACTGTGCGCGCGGGGCTACCAAACATGCTCACCGATTGTATATATACTCTGGTATAAGTAGATGTATACATAATTAACCGAGCTAATGAACATTTGTAGATTTTCTTACATCCAACTCAGTTTTCTGGAACCTGAGTGAGGGGATTGGAAAAGGCATGTTGGTTGAGACACTTGGTATGGAATATGTTTGATTGATCATGAATCAAACTTTTTAACCTATAATGGAGAACAAAGTATCCTCTGCAATATAATATTTTTTGAAGTATCCTAGTATCTTAATAGTGCTTCAAAGCGCGGTGTTCTATTCGTTGTCGTTTGTTTGAATGATGCAAACGGCTGTATTTGTTCTTTGGTGATTCAGCAGCATCTTAGTAGCCTTATCTTTTATCTTTTTCCCTTTTCTTTTTTAGAAGTTAATCTAGTTTAGTATCTCAAGAGATTTTCTTATTGGGTACCATTTGATAGTGAAGTAACCATCAAAAACCCCTTAGCCGCAACCGAAGGTGTCTGCTTCTAGTAATTTGTGGGATCAAAAAGGTCTTGGGTTGAAACTTCTCAATTTGCATTCTGTTTCTCATCTTTGTATTGTGTTCACGTACAATACGAGATTGCACATGAGGAAGTTTGTAGAACAGCTTGATACATATTGTCAGATTGGATAAGAGTTAGTTAATCCTTAAAAATTGATTAAAAAAAAAAAGAGCCAAGAATAAAAATGACGAGATCTACTAAGTCCTAAAAATTTTAGTAAAATACAGGAGTTCAAAACACATTCAAATTAATATTTTTTCAAATTACAATTTGTAAAAAAAAAAAATTAAGAATGATATTTATATATGTATACATGTCAAGAAATTAAGGCTAACAAATTGAGAAAGAAATATTTGAGTCAAAGTACATCCATGTTGATATTTTTTTTTTCCAAATTACAATTGAAAGAATAAATTAAGAGTGACGACAACTATATATGTAACATGTATATATACATATATATATATATATGTGTGTGTGTGTGTGTGTGTGTGTGTGTGCGTGTGTGTGTGTGATGTAAACCAAACTTTAGACCAATCATAAGGATCTTTAGATGTGAGCCAATCGTCCTTGGATTGACTCACATCCAAGGGTCCTTATGATTAGTTTAAGCTTCGTTTAAAAAAATTTAGTCTGTGAAGTCATTCCCTATGTAGGTAAAGTCGAATATAATATTTATAAGGGCGTTATAAATAAGGCCAAAAACAAGAAGTCCAAAGTAGTGGCCTAGTGATCCTTGGCCCAAGGCCGGCCCTGGCTTTGGGAATGGTAGGTTACAACCCTCGTTTTTATCCCCTTGTTCAGTACTTCATACTTGATGAGTTGCTCTGGTTCTTAAGCTTGGTTAGGTTTTGGGCTTTCAATCTTCCTCTTGTTCAATACTTGATGAGTTACCATTTGATTTACATTCCAAAGTCAACTCGATCAAAATATTAATAAATACTTGGTCAAATGGTCTTTGTCTGAAGAGAAATGAGCTATCTTTATTTATGTTGTGACAAATAAGGTGTGTTAAATAAAATCCATTTTAGGATTTCAGTGCATGCATTTGAAAGTGGAAGTCTAATAATTCTTTTCTATGATTCTTAAGCTGGGCTTAGTTAATTACTTAAGGCTACAATGGTAACCTGTTCAATCACACTCTCTAAAATAGCCCAAGAAATCTCACTGTGGGCCTTGCCCTTTGTTATTAGCCTTACATCAATGGGTTCTTCAGTTTTTAGATTTTAAAATTTTATGAGATTTAAAAAGTTATCAATTTGATTTCAAGTCATTTAATCATCCTTGTAAAAATGCGTATAAATTCGTTAATATTTTATCCCAACTCTTCTGGTCACTGGCATATATGTGGAATCAAATAATCTGTACTATTCATCAATCAGCATCTTCGTTTAATAATAATCCAAAAAATAGAAAAAGAGAATTGAGTTCATGCGAAAAAAATAACAATAAAAAAAACCAACCCTCCTAAAAAATAAAAATAAAAATAAAGAAATAAAGAGCAACACTGAGGGCATCAGAGAAGAGCATAAGAAAGAGGGTAAAATTCTCCTCTTTAGATTAAATTAAGAAGAAGAAGAAAAAAAAAAAAAAGGATCAAGACTCCACTTTAGAGAAGTTGCATGGAGTTCATCCCTCCAATTTATTAGTCACCCAATCATGCTTCTCATCTTTTTAAAGTAATAATTCTCTTTAACATAAAGGGCCTTTGTTAGTGGGCATTTTCTTTTAGAGCCATTTTGAGTTCCTTTTACAAAAGGGGCCATCCCCCTCCCCCACTCTCTAAAGGTTGTACCTTCAAAAACCTCTCCTATTCTTTGAAAGTTGGAACCTAAATAAAATTGTATATTTGGGGTTGCGAAATAATTGACATGCGTGTAGTTGAGAACAAATATCACTTTTATTAATAATAAATAAAAGTTCCACTAATCAACATTCGGCACATATACTTTACAACATGAGTGTTTAAAACTTTGTGGAGTAATCAACATTCCACTAATCAACATTCATAATATTGCATATCTCGTATTTTGTGGAGTAATATATCCGATGAGTGTTTAACCCTAATCTAAAACTTTAGATGAAACACTATATTGTATGTAGCATGTTAAAATGAATAATCGAACCTGATACTTATATCCGTGATCTAGGTCAAAAATGATGTGAAAACTTGCTCTGGTTGATCAAAGTCTTTGATTAGACAAGAAATCGGACTTTTGATTCCCCTCCATATAAATGTATTTTAAAAGAATGTACACAATATGGAAAAAAAAAAGAGATCAAATTATCATTGTCTCAATCAAAGGTAAAGATTAGCTGACATTGTAGAAAGTATTAGCTGATCAAAATTATGCTGATCATCATGATATTATCCTCTTATGATGCATATAGAGATAGAGATATTATTGTCTTTTATCATAGTTAATTTAGAAATAGTATCAAGTAAATATTTCATCCTTCCTTTAGATGCTTCATAAAAAAATAAAAAAAAAAGTCAATTACACGTTATTTTTATACTTAATTAATAATCTTCAACTTTTTAAGGTTCATTGAATATAAAGAATACTGATTGATTCTTAGAAAAAAAGAGTCGGCATGAGTTTGTACGTACAAACACCATGCAAACTAAGCGAAAGCGAAAGGTGAATTAAAATTAAGAAAAGTTTAATTATAAAGAATCTTCATGTAAATTCATTCAAGTTTAAAACTTTTTTTTGAAAACATTTCGAAATTAAAGTTAAGAGTTATATAATTCATTTAAATTTAAAAGTTTACACATTTAAATAAATTTGAAAACTTTTATCATGTACCATGGACTTTTCCTTGCGGAAAAGATCACCATAAAACAGCGTGAAGAGCACGCTCCAATCCAATTAAAACAACAAACACCTAAAAAAGAATGTCTTGTCCTTGATAAATAAAAACGAAGAAAAGAAAAAGAATGTCTTGTCTAGTACTCATTTAAATAAGAAAGGTTTTATCTCAGTCTTTAAACACATATCTTAGAGACACAGGTTTTACACAGAATTTTTAAAATTATTGAATGCACGTAAAACATTTAATACACAGAAGGTCTCACGTGCGTATAATAATTTTGGAAATATTTGTATAAAATCTGTGTGTTTAAGTCTGTGTGTAGTATTACTCGAAAGTTTTAGGGTCTTTTCTTTTATTATTAAATTATGTTCTTTCGGGATAAAATTCACTTTTGAGAAGTTCACTAACAGCTCCTATTCTACGTGAAATAGTTTTCTCCTTTATTTTTTTTACGTAGCAATACCAAGGTAGTGTAATACCATGAGTGGTGAGGCTCAATAGATAAAATCTTACTCTCCTTAACCTAAGATATCAGGACAATGATTATATACAATGAAATAGTTTCATGAATATGCAACCGAGATGAATTCCTTTAGCTAGCCGTTAACATAGGTGATTATTTTGGATCTCGACCTTGAGGATCCATGTTACTCATAACCTCAAAGACTATTTCTCCCAGTATGATTTAAACCCGTCCTGTGGCGTTTCAAGAGTCTGGAAGAAAGCGCCCAAGTGTTATACTTGGGTTGAGTCCATCCACGACACTCCTAGGAACTAAAAAAAACCCTGAAGAACACCCAATCCCTCGGGATGGACCTATTGTACATAGCCGTCCTTATTTACAAACATGTTCACCAAAGTTCAATCCCTACCTTACCATTCTTGGGTTTTCAAAACTCGTACTCAACTAAGACCTACAGGTCATCCCCAAATTCACGTCAACTGACTTTATAGGTTACCTTCAAATACTAACAGCACTCCTCGTTAATTCCTTGTAAACCTATTAATATTAAGAATTGTTCGACTTAATTTCACAACTATATCTATGATTCTAAACCCGTCTAGATCATCGTATCACGTGAGTGAAGGGTCTTTACATAACCAAAACAAATTGCCATGCACGCTCAATCCATTAGAAGGTTAAATCATGCTATGTAATTATAAGTCAATCAATCTACAGTGAAAAGCAATAATTAAATTATTAATTGAACTAGTATTCTCCATTAATATGCTCATTCACTGAATCGTGCAAAATCGTAAGCTAAATATGCAATTTGGTAGTTTGGGTGTGAAACTGCATTTTGGGCGTTGTGCAAAGTCGAGTAGTCAACTCAAAGCTATTAATACTGTATGGATATTGGCAGTATTAATTAATACGTACTATTTTGGCATAAAACAGTATCAGATACCTCTAATACTGTACTTACATGGTCGGTACTGGATTTTTTTTTTAAAAAGTTGTGAAAAAAGTAATTTTTTTTGGCTTTTTCTCTCTATGGTTTATACATATTTATTGATAGTTGCGATAAATCTGATACTATACCTAGTATATGATTGGTACCAATACGTACCATACTAAAAGAAGAATCAATACTCAAACCAATCCGATATTTAAAAGCTTGAGTCAAATAATCCAAGATTATTTTGGGGGGGGGGGGGGGGGGGGGGGGGATTGAGTCGAACGGTTCCAATGAAGAGGTCGACCGGTCCTAGCAGAGGTCGACCAGAGGTTGCCTAATAAACACCTGATGTCTTCCTTTTCGTCAAAATTATGTTCGAATTTCAGTAGCTAAGTTGGATAGATTAGGAATTTACTTTTAAGCACAAGATTGAATAATGGTTATGGGTATAACATTGGTCCACCGACATGTGGCTTTTCATTATGTCTTCCTTACGTTTTTATTCTCTTTTCCAATGGTCCATATGTTAGGGTTTTATAGTTGACCGGCCGGCAAAAGTTCGTCGTTAGGGCGCCGG
>JABCMJ010003113.1:0-39617 GCA_014822125.1 Arbutus unedo
TTTTCCAAAATTAAATTAATGCGGGTTCTTACATGACACAATGTTCAAAAGAAAATGTAATTTATTGTTGGATAAAAGAGCCTTAGCTCGCTACAAATGATGAAGCAAAGAAATAACAATGATGACTATTGTTGATACTTTCTAAGATTGATGGCGTCCTCGGGTTTGGCACAACCTTGTTAGACGTATCTTCAAGATGGTAGGCCCCTGTGCCAACCTGCTCTATAGCCTTGTATGGCCCTTCGCAATTTGGGCCGAGTTTTTCGTCGGATTACTTTTTTGTGTTGGCTTCTACTTTCCTTAGTACCAAATCATCCACTCGAAATGTTCGTTGTTGGACTCCTTGATTGTACCCTTTGGCCACATTTTGCTGATAAACAGCGAGACAAATTCTTGGTCTATCACGTTTCTCTTCGGCCAAGTCTAGGTCTTTGGCAATTTCTTGGTTATGCTGATCCTCATTAAAATATTCGGTTCAGATGGTCGGTAGTCTTGCTTCAAGTGAAATGACGGCCTCCATAGCGAATGATAAGGCGAATGGGGTATGTCCTGTGGATCGATGCGGCGTAGTTCAGTACACCCAAAGAATGCTCGATAACTCTTCCACTCATCTCTCCTCAGCTGCTAGCAGTCTCTTTTTTATTCTTGACACTACTGTCTTGTTTGATGCCTCAGCCTACCCATTACTTTGCGGATAGCATGGTGTGAAATTATAAAACTTGATCCTATGTTTGCACCGAAGTCGATGGAAAGACCACCGACAAAGTGAGCTCTGTTGTCTGAAACGAAGGCGTAAGGGATGCCAAATTTGGAGACAATATTTTTTCAAGCAAATCTCTTGACATCCTTTTCTTCAATGGTGACCAGTGGTTCGGCCTCCACCCATTTGGTGAAGTAGTCCTTGGTCATGATGAGGAATTTGAAACCACCTAGAGCTATCAGTATTTTACCCATTATATCCAATCTCCGTTGCGCGAATGGCCAAGGACTTGTCAAAGGCGAGGGCTCTTTCGCCAGTTGTCAAATTTGTGGAGAGAAACGCTAGCACTTGTCATATTTTTGCACAAATTTATGTGCATCTTCCATCATCTTCAGCCACCAGTAACCCTGAGTGATTGCTCGCTAGGCTAGGGATCGTCCTCCTGAATGGTAGCCACAACTTTTGGCATGAATTTCGTACAACACCTTCTCAGTAATTGTTAGATGTATGCAATACAGGTACGGCTCGGGGAACGACCGCCGATAGAGCTAGTTTGGGCAAGAACTAAAAATGTGCCGACTTATGAACTATGCGATGTGCTTCCCTCTTGCCGGCTGGCAACTTGTCTTCTTTTAAGTACATGATAATAGGATCTATCCAACTCAGGCCATGCTCGGTCATCAGCACCTCAATTGATTCCATTGGTTCAATACTAGGCCGGATGAGTGTATCGATTGAAATCGTTCAGTGACCATTGACTTTCGCATCGGCATGTGAATTTTGCTCCCTGGCAACTAGTTCTACTTGAACCCTCCAAATTATTTGAATTAATTTGATGGTTTTACTAATGTACCTGCCCATCGAACTGTCCCTTGCTTCATATTCTCCTGAAATTTGATTTACCACTAGCTGTGAGTCGCTGTGGATGACTAGTTCATCTGTGTCGATTGCTTCGGCAGGCCGAAGCCCTACTAGAAAGGCTTCATAATAAGCTTCATTATTGGTGGCATAAAAATCAAGCCAGTTGGCTTGCTTATGAAGTACTCCTTCTGGTGAAATGAGTAGCACCCCTACTCCCCCTTTACTGTTGGATGCTCCATCCACATAGAAAGTCCAAACATTATTGCCGAACTCATACTTTCTGCCAAAGAGGGACTTTCCCGTCTGGTTAGCAGTGTCACACCCCCAAACTTCTAGGGTATAAAATAAGAAAAAAAAAACTCAAATCAAAACTTAATATAACCATAATTTCGATAAAATGAAATGAATCTCAATAACTGATAACCAACTATCAAATAAAAAATAATCCATTCTGATTAATCTGAATTCAACTAACCAAAATAGGCGCATAATGCTCGAACAAATAAATAATTAAAGTTTGAAAACTTCTAATTGAACTGCTAAACATAAATGTATCTATAAAATAGAAAATCCGATTAAGCATGTTGAATCATCTTCATAAGTAAAGCTTAGGTCATTTGTTCTATATCATCACCTGTAAATTGTTAGTTTACAGGAAAAACATAAGCCGGAGCTTGAGTAGAAGTCATAGTGAAAACTTTGACGTATTGAGTAAAGCGTGCTTGTTTCAATAATATACTATGCAAATAACAATAAACTAAACAACTGAATCAATAACCAATACTATTATCATCCTCTCATGTGACTCATGCATAATTTTGATGGTCATGCATCGCGGGGAGCCCACATCGGAGACCCTATTGTAGAGTTCATGGGCTACCTTGACCGTCAGGTCACCTCTAAACCTTGTAGTTTCATAGTCTTTCACCGGAGGAATCACAAAGACTCCAAATCGAGTTCATGAGCTACTCCAACCATTGGGCCATCTCCTATCCGATATTCGACATCCGACATTCATGCATGTTCATATGTACTAATATGAATATTTTTCAGACTTAAACAGTAGCCATAAATGGACCAAAAGGCAAGAAATAGGCTGAAACATTAAAAATAAACTTTCTATTTTTCTACAAGTTGCTCGAGTGGCTAGGAACTCGCTTAAGTGGCCAAAACAAGCCTACTATCCAAAATAGACTGCCAAAAATTTAACGAGGTCACTCAAGTAGTCAATAGCTCGCTTGAGCAGCCTAGGTAAATTTTCAGAATCTGTTATGTCGAACATACTGCATTTTTGGCCTTCGTTTTTGCAACCAATTTGTCCAATATACTCGAAATCTTCACAAAACATACATGACTTGATCACACACCAACAACAATGCAAATACTAATGAAACAAACAAGATCTACGCAATAGTTCAATGTAAAGCAACATAAAATCCTACCTCAAATGATAAAAAATGCAAAAATGGTAAAGTACTCAAAAGGCCCACGAACTCTCCGTGTATAAGGTTGTTCTCAGACTCTATGCAAAACTCTAATGTCTTCTGCAACACTCTAGTTGATCGTGTCGCACGAATCCTCCATCTAGGCACTCGTTCTCCCTCCTCAAGCTTTTAGGGTTTAGAGATCTCTTTAGAAAAAGCTATGTATTTTTAATATAAACTGATTTTAGGATTTCCTAATCCTTTTATAATTAAAATTTGGTTAATTACACTAACCCTCTCAAGTCTCTAACAACCCCGTATCGGGTATCAATGTTCTAAACCATTAAAATAAGGTCATAGTCAGAATATTAAACTCAAAACCATGAGTTTTCGAATAACTAAAATAATAAAAACAAGAGGTTGAACTTCAGGTCCTCACAACCCTCCCCCCTTAGGAAATTTCATCCTTGAAATTGCTGGCTCAGGGGTGAAACAAATATGGATACTTCGAATGAAGCACGGACTCTCGCTCCCATGTAGCTTCCTCGACCCCATGATGATGTCATAACACCTAGGCCAATAAAATAATTTTATGCACAAAACCTGCTCTCGGGTATCTAAAATCTTTACCGATTTCTCCTCATATGTTATATCATCCTCAACTTCCAATTCAGTCCAATCTAACACGTGTGACATGTCGGGTTCGTACTTACGCAACATAGACACATGGAATACGCCATGAACCCTTGACCGTCTTGGAGGCAAGGCTAGTCGATACGCCACCTCCCCCACTCTCTCTAGAATTTCAAACAATCCCATATACCTCAGTGATAACTTTCCACTTCGACCGAATCACATTAACCAATTCTTTGGCGTAACTCTCAAAAAGACATGATCGCCTACCTCAAAAAATAGTGGTTGCCTCCTGCGGTTGGCGTAAGTCTTTTGATTGGTTTGAGCAGTCAATAATCGTTGTCGTATTTGAATAAATTTATCGATAGTCTCCCAAACCAAGTTGGGTCCCAACACTATACCTTCACCCACTTCAGCCCAACATACTAGCGATCTGCATGGTTTGCCATAAAGTGCTTCATACGGTGTCATCCCAATGCTAGTTTGGAAACTATTATTGTAGGCAAATTCTACTATTACCAAATGATCCTCCCATGAACCTCGAAAGTCTAGAACATACGCCCACAACATATCCTTGAGAATTTGAATGGTACTCTCAGATTAGTCGTCTATGTGTGGATGAAATGTAGTACTCATACATAAGTCTATCCCAAGCGCCTCCTGAAGACTAGACCAAAATCGAGAAGTAAACTTGGGATCCCAATGTGACACTCCATGCAATTGAATAATCTCTCGAATATAAAGTCTACTGAGTGCCTCTACAGTGTCTATCACACGGATAGGAAGAAAATGGGCAATCTTGGTTAGTTTGTCAACAATCACCCACACCGCATCATGACCCGCTAGCGACCTCGAAAACCCAGTCACAAAATCCATAGTTTTACATGTTCCCATTTCCATTCAGCCACTGGTAAAGGCTGCAATAACCCGATTGGTCTATGATGTTTGGCTTTGACCTACTGGCACACCAGACATTTTGACACAAATAGCGCAATGCCATGTTTTATCCTCTTCCACCAATTCGTATTGCCAAAGGTGTACAACAAGACAAGAATAATGAGACTCATGGAGCACACTCTCGCTGCACGACTCGGGTACATATACTCCGCTAGCGAATCTTAGCTCCTTATCTGCTTGAAGAACCTAACCGTTAACCTGTTCTTGTGACGCCAAATGGCTAATCACTGACTTGACTTCTAGATCATTCTATTGTTCTTCTATAGCTCTTACTAACAAAGACGATTGAACCACCACATTAAACAAAGCAGTCCTGTCCCTGTCACTATCAGTATTGAACTGTAGACTTTGTTCTCCGATCAATGCAATCATATTCCACTCCTAAATAGCTATGCCAATTAGACTATGAAGTGACTTTCTACTCAAAGCATCTGCCACTCCATTTGCCTTACTCGAATGGTATTGCAATTCAAAGTAATAGTCTTCCATATACTCCATCCACCTCCATTGCCTCATATTCAGATCTTTCTATGTGAAGATGTACTTAAGGCTCTTATGATCCAAGAAGACCTCAAATCGCTCACCATATAAGTAGTATCTCCAACTCTTAAGTGCAAAGATGACTGCTGCCAACTCTAGATCATGTGTGAGATAATTGCACTCATAATTATTTAACTGATGAGAATCATACGCCACAACTGTCCCATCTAGCATCAACATGCATCCCAACCCATCTTTGGAAGCATCACAATAAATTGAATACCCCTGTCCTTGCTCCAAAAACCACCAAGATTGGAGCAGATGTCAACCTTTTATTTAACTTATGGAATGAATTCTCACATACTTCATCCCATACAAATCTGATTCTCTTCCTATTAAGTCGTGTGATAGGAGTTGTCAGCCATGAAAAATCCCCAACAAAGTGCCAATTGTAACCTGCTAAGCCCAAAAAGCTCCAAACTTCAAAGACACTCTTGGGTCACTCCAAAGTTAGCATTGTCTCTATCTTCGACTCATCCACTACCACTCCTTTGCTTGACACCTCATGCCCCAAAAATTTCACCTTGAAAAGCCAAAAGTCGCACTTAGAGTATTTAACATTGAGGGAATTCTCTCTCAAAAGTTGTAGTACAATCCTTAAGTGCTTATCATGCTCTTCTCTATCGGTGAATAAACCAGTATGTCATCCATGAATACCACCACAAACTAGTCCAAGAATTCATTGAAGATCCTGTTCATTAATCCCATAAAAGTGGCAGGTGCCTTGGTCAAACCAAACGACATTACAACAAATTCATAATGACCATACTGAGTCCGGACTGTTGTCTTGTGTATGTCTGATGATAGCCCAACCTCAGATCAATCTTCGAAAATACCCGAGAACACCTGAGCTCAATCCTCAGCATCGGATATTTATACTTCACCGTCACACTATTTAGTCACCGATAGTCAATACACAATCTCAAAGTCCCATCCTTATTTTGAGCAAATAGAGTTGGTGCACCCCATGGTGAAGTGCTAGGTTGGATGAAACATTTGTCCATCAACTCTTCAAGTTGTACCTTCAATTCTTTCAACTCTATTGGAGCAAATCAATAAGGTGCCACATAAACTAGAACTATCTTGGGCACAAGATCAACAGAAAACTCCACTTCCCATTGCGGAGGTAAACCCATAATATCATCCGAAAAGACATCCAAAAAATCACGAACCACTCTAGGTAACTCCCCTCTATTCTGATCCCCCTCATCATTCCATGTCACTATGAATAAATGACCACAGTCTATCTACCCCACAACCCATGAATTCCCAAATGAGCATCTCCTTTGTTTCTCCAAAATTGAAAACTGTCACCCTCTAGAATATTAATCGTCACCCTACTCCGTTAACAATCGAATGTGGCTTATAACACACATATTTGCATATCCTATAACTTGGCAAAGTAGTTTTAGACTTGCATTCATGATTAATTCTAAGTTTTTTATTGATATTGCACGTAAGGTATGTTTCTTCTTGTTGTAGAAAAAATAGGTTAAAAAGATATTTCGAAAAGTCTTCATGACTCCTGAATGATCTATGAAGTCATCTTGAGGTTGGAGCAAAGTGTTAGCACTATTGAAACTTGGAAAGGAAGAAAAGAAGTGTCCAAAAAAATCAAGGAGTGTTGTTGTTGAAGATGATGCCCAGAAAGCAAAAATATTCGGATAAAATCTTCAAACATCGAATGATGTGCCTGACCATGGATGGACCTAGAAACCAGAGAGGAAAAACATTCGGATGATTGGAAGCTACCAAGCCATGGCCAGAGAAAACAGAGGAGGAAAACATCTGCATGACGGTCAAAAAATATCCAAATGTTCTATATTAACAAACCAAATGCAGAATTCCGGAGAAGATAAACATCTGGATGAAAGTCCTAAACATTCAGATGTTGACCAAGGATAACAGATCAAGCAAAAAAACTAAAGGCAATAAAGATCTGGATGTTTCTCAAAAACATCCAAATGTTTTGATAGATCAGAGCAACATCCTAAAGAAAATCTGGATATAAAAGAAGCAGGAGAATGCAGAAGAATGAAACATCCGGATGAAAACCTCAAAATGTCCAGATGTTTGGAAGACAAACTAAAGAAGGCAGAGGAATGAAATATCCGGATGTTTCCTAATAACATCCGGATGTTCTGTTCGTGAACCAGTATCTTTTGTTGACTTTTCAAAGGCAACTTTTGGATCTTCCAACCACCTTTTTGGACCACTTTTCAAGGAGAATATCTTGACCACCATGAGGACCAATCAACCAAGATTGCTTCAATCAAACTAAGAGCCAAATGATATCACAAGATTGGCTCTTCATCAAAACTTAGAGACTAAGTAAGGTTTTTTGTCAGCATGTTTTGATTAAAAGAAGAGGTGAAGCCAGCTCTATGAAAGGAGAGACTTCCTAATAGTTTTGGATATACAAGTCCACATACAATCTTAAAAATGGAGAGATAGCTAGAGCTAGAGTTAGAAAGTTATCTTAGACATATTTTAGTTGTTCAAATTTTGTACTCTTATTTTCTAGTAAGCAAGTTGCAAGTTAATTCCATATTGTATTTTCATTTTCTTAGCATACTCTTTTGTTTCAAGTACAAGTTCTAATTCCAATTTTAGTTTCAAAGATGTTTTCCATTTCTTTGCTTTCTATTGCAAGTTTTACCTTAAGTATGCTAGGCGAAATTTAGAAGGCCAAGTCATAGGATGACTTTCATCTCATGGCTTGAGCATGGATCTCTTCTGAAATGATTTTCATAGCATGTAGAAGATGAGTGAAGTTCCAATCTCAGAACCTAGAGTGGAATGTTATAGCCTTGATTGGTTATGCCCTAAATCAATTCTGGTATATCCAATGCTTGGTTCCATGTCTTTCATATCTAGACTTATTGCTATAGGACAAACCCTACCTTTTTACATATCTTAGTCATAATTAGAGTTTCAAAGATTAATTTCCAACCAAGGTCATAAAGCTTTGATTCTTGGATTGAGTAGTAAGAAGGAGATATTCTATGTTCAAGGCAGAGAATAAGTAACCCCCATGACTATGCATGTTTTCTTTTTTTTAAAGTTCTATGGTTAGTGTTTTGTTTTAGATTATAATCCTCAAATCCAGATTAAAAGGAGTGGCGTCCTAAGTGCTAAAGTTTAGTACGACAGCTTTACTAACTTAGTAACCACCTTCCCCATGGATCGATACCTAGATTTCACAACTGTACAATCCATAAGAAGAAGAGCAAAGTTTTAACTTTTTAAACTTTGACCATGCCTAGTGCCACAACGATGTACCAAGTTGGGACTAGTCAAGTTTTTTTGTGCGGTTGCCGGGGAAACTATGGTAACCTAGTGGTAACAAACTTTTGTACTTGTCTATATATTTCTCATTTTAGTTTGTTCTTGTTCTAAAGTTTTGATTTGTGCTAGATAGTCAGTGGGATATATCATTTAAGTGCACAAGCCTTTACACAAGAGATCACACACATCGTCTTGTGAGAGTTCAACTTCACCCTACTGACACCATGGATAAAAATGAAGGAAGAAACGTGAATACAATGAAAGAGTATCTTAATCATACATGTAATGTAGTTATGTCATGCATAGAACCTATCGGACTGGTTCCCCAGTTGAATCAGTTTATGGTAAAACTTAATATGATGCATTTAGTTCCTACTTTCCATGGTTTTAAGGAATCAAAAAATCCCTACCAACATGTTAGGGAAATTGAGGAAATTGTCAATACAATGTGTTCTTCCCATAATCAGCTTGAATTTGCCAGATTAAAGCAGTTTTTATTTTCTTTGAAAGACAAAGCCAAGACTTGATTTTTGTCACTTCGACCAAACTCCATATCTTCTTGGACAGAAATGCAGAAAGAGTTTTATAAAAAAAAAATTCCCAATGCATAGAACGACAACTCTTAAAAAATAAATTCAAAATTTCTCGTAACAACCTAATGTATCCTTTTATAATTGTTGGGAGAGGAATAAGGATGTTTAAATTTCGTACCACACCACAGCTACGAGGGCATCTCTACCCATAGCTGCCAGTTTATTGACATGATGTGCAACGACACATTCAAGAACAAACAACCTTCTAAGGCTATTCAGCACCTTAATGACTTGGCCAAGAATAACCATTCTTGGGATTACTTTGATCCCAATGAGCAACCTACTAGAAGTACCATGCCTAACCCAAGTGGGCAAGGCAAGTATGTGTTAAGAGGCGAACTTGACTTCCATAGGAAAGTGGACCAAATCACCAAAAAGTTGGAAAAGTTGGAGATAAATAAAATTCAGGGAGCACCGAGTTTTGAAGTCTGTATTATTTGTGAAATCTAAGGACATTCCACCCAGGAGTGCCCTACTATTCTAGCTTTTAAAGAAGTCTTGCACAACACTGGGTCAGCTAAAGTGAACATCTTGAACCAAAGCCAAAAACCTTATAGCTCTCCTTATTCCAACACCTATAACCCAGGATGGAAAAATCACCCCAATTTCAATTGGTGAAACGAAAATCAAGGTGGACCATCTCAGGGTCTGCTTGGGTTTCTGAACCAAGGACCATTGCACCTTCAAAACCAAGGTCCATCATCCTACCATACCAACACCTACGCTCAAGGGTAGGGGCCACCATGGCACTAGCCCAATTATCATAATTTTAGTCCTTCGAGACCTTCTATGGGTCCAAATAGTCAAAGTAGAAGAAATTCTGAGGAGGTGATTTATTCATTTATGCAAAGGTAGGCAACCGTTAATGAACAAAACTCTCAAGTTATAAGAGATCTACGCTCTCAAATAACTAAGTTGACCACCCCAATTGGGGCATTACATCAAGAAAAGGGCAAAATTTCCCCCAACCTCAGCCCAATCCCCAAGGCCAACACTTTGTGAGCGATTCTGCACCTTCTGATTTGCATATAGAGCAAGCCACGTGATCAATTATGACTTTGACAAGTGGTAAAGAAGTTGACAAACTAATCTTATCCAAAACCACCACCCCTGAAGCTCCCGCTCTTCTCCCAAGCCCTGAACATAAATAGTTGGAAATTGAACCACCCTAATCCTCTAACCTTCAAGATATTCCAAATAGAGACCAACTTGTCTCTACTTGTCCTATCCCGGCACCATTTCCGCAAAGGTTAAGGCATGTGCCTAAAATCTCCCACAATGTCGAGATTTATGAGTTATTCAAACAAGTCAAGGTCAATATTCCCTTGTTGGATGCTATTAAGCAAGTCCCTTCCTATGCTAAGTTTTTGAAAGATCTATGCACTATTAAGTGAGGGCATAATGTACAAAAGAAGGTCTTCTTAACCCAGCAAGTCAGTTCTATTATTCAGACCTCTATAGCTCCAAAATACAAGGACTCAGGATGTCTTACCATTTTTGTTCAAATAGGAGGAAAGGGAATCGAGAAAACCCTGCTTCACTTGGGGGCAAGTGTGAACATGTTGCCTTATTTTATATACGAGCAACTATGTTTAGGTGAGATGAAATCAACCACGGTGACTCTGCAATTGACAAATAGAAGTATTCGAGTCCCGAGAGAGTTGGTAGAGGATGTATTTGTGCATGTAGACAACTTTGTCTACCCAGTCGATTTCGTTATGCTTGATACATGTCCAATGTCTAAATTGCAACCCCAAACTCCTATCATACTCGTAAGGCCTTTCTTGGCTACCTCTAACGCAATGATCCATTGAAGAAACGGGTTGTTAAACATGACATTTGGAAACATGACCCTCGAATTAAACATTTTTAATGTGTCTACACAGATGGGGGATGACGATTATATTCACGATGTTAGTGTCATTGATTCACTCATTCAAGAATACGCAGATCATCATTTGTTTTCTAAAACTCTGGAAACTTGTCTTATGGCCGAAGAGGCAACCTTCTAAGAATCACCTGAAGTAGAATATCTCTATTCTCTTCTAGAAGGAGAAGAAGTGTTGGGCACAGAAAAGTGGACACCCAACTTTGAGGAGTTGCCCCCAGCCAAATCTAGAACTCTTCCCTTTAATGTTCAACCACCCCAGCTTGAGCTTAAGACTTTACCCTCAGATCTTAAATATGCTATTCTTGGTGATGCTAATGAATTCCCAGTAGTAATTTCTTCTACTCTTGAAGAGAACCAGGAAAAAGAGCTATTGACGGGGAACACAAAAAAATAATTGGTTGGACTATAACAGATATTGAAGGTATAAGCCCGTCATTCTGTACTCATCACATATACCTTGAAGATGACATTAAGCCCTCTCACCAACCTCAACGTCGATTGAATCCTATTATGAAAGATGTTGTGCGGGATGAGGTCTTAAAGTTATTAGATGTGGACATCGTCTATCCTATCGCTGACAACAGATGGGTGAGCCCTATCCAAGTTCTACCTAAAAAGTCCAGTATTACTATGATTCCAAATGATTAAGGGGAGCTAATCCCAACTCGTGTAATCAATAAATGGAGAGTTTGTATTGATTATAGAAAACTAAATTCTTGCACTAAAAAGGATCAATTTCCCTTCCATTCATCGATCAGAAGTCAGAAAGGATTGCTGGTCACTCATTCTATTACTTTCTAGATGGTTATTCTGGATATAACCAAATGGAGGTATCTTTGGAAGACCAAGAGAAGACCACATTCACATGTCTTTTCGGCACTTTTGCCTACTATTGTGTGGCGTTTGGGCTATGTAATACACCCGGCACCTTCTCTAGGTGTATGATGGGTATCTTCAGCGATATGATTGAAAAAGTGGTAAAAGTGTTCATGGATGACTTCTCTGTTTTTGGAGACTCTTTTGAGTCCTGCTTGAAAAATCTTGAGTCAATTTTAAAAAGATGTGAAGAGACAAACCTTGTCTTGAATTGGGAGAAATTCCATTTTATGGTAAAACAAGGTATCGTTCTAGGACATATTGTTTTTGCTAGGGGAATTGAGGTAGACCAATCTAAGGTCGAACTCATTTCCAAGTTACCCAGTCCACAATGTATCAAAGACATTCGTTCTTTCCTTGGACATGCTGGTTTTTATAGGAGCCTCATTCAAAATTTTAGAGCCATTTTTCGTCCGTTGTGTAAATTGTTAGCCAAAGATATACCATTTGAATGGACACATGAGTGTGAGGAAGCTTTCCTAAAGCTTAAAATCAGTGTTACAACTCCTCCTATCATGCAATCACCAAATTGGGATTTACCTTTTGAGCTTATGTGCGATGCCAGTAATTATGCTATAGGAGTTGTTTTAGGCCAAAGGAATAGAAAGGCACCTCGTGTGATTGCCTATGCGAGCAAAACACTTAATGATGCTCAATTGAACTACACCACCACTAAAAAAAGAGCCATTGGCAGTAGTTTTTGCACTTGACAAGTTTCGGTCCTACCTCATACGATCACCAATTGTTGTCTATACTGACCATGCTGCTCTAAAATACCTCTTGACCAAACAAGACGCTAAGGCGTGTCTCATCTGTTGGGTCTTACTGCTTCAAGAATTTGATTTAACCATAAAAGATAAAACGGGAGTACAAAGTTGCAGACCATCTTTTGCAACTTGAATTTAACAACAATACCACAAACATTCATATTCCTATCTCTTTTCCTGATGAACAAATTTTCAATGTATCAACTTGTCCCTGGTATGCTGACATTGTTAACTATTTGGCCATAGGCCAAATTTCACATCATTGGACAGCTCATGATAGAAGGAAGTTTGTGCTAGAAGTAAGGAAATTTGTGTTTGACAACCCTTACCTGTTTAAGTTCTTCCCAGACTAGATTATCCAGAGATGCATGCCTGTTAATGAGCAGAAGGATGTCCTTTCCTTTTGCCACACTGAAGTGTGTGGAGGTCGCTTTCCATCTAAAAAGACCGCCGTCAAGATTTTACAGAGGGGTTTCTATTAGCCTAATCTCTTTAAAGATGCCTTTGAGTTTTGTAAATCATGTGACCAATGTCAGCAACTTGGAGCCCTTTCTTGAAGAAATATGATGCCTTTTAACCCCATCCTTGTCATAGAAATTTTTTATTATTGGGCTATCGATTTTATGGGACCATTCCCTAATTCCTTTGGCCATTTACTCATTCTCCTTGCTGTCAATTATGTTTCTAAATAGGTGGAAGCTATCCAAATGCTTATGAATGATCACAAGGTTGTGATCAAATTTCTTAAAGAACATATATTTTCTACTTTGGGAAGCACTAATCAGTGCCAAGTGACACATTTTTGCAATCGCCCTATGGATGCCTTAGTAAAAAAGTATGGGGTTAATCATAAAGTTTCTACTGCCTATCATCTCCAAACTAATGGGCAAGTAAAACTAGCAAATCGAAAAATCAAGCATATTCTTGAAAAAATGATTAATCCCAACCGTAAAGATTAGTCTTTCTGACTAACTGATGCGTTGTGGGCTTACCTTACAATGTATAAAATTGTTTTGGGCATGTCACCATATCATCTAGTCTATGGCAAAGCTTGCTATTTACCTGTTGAGTTAGAGCATAGGGCATACTAGGCAATTAAACAACTGAACTATCGCTTACCCCAAGCCGGTGCCCATCATAAGCTTCAACATGATGAGTTAGAAAAAATTCATAGGGATGCCTATGATAATGTTCATATATTTAGATGTAAGGTGAAAGCCTTTCATGACAAGAAAATCGTAGGCAAGACCTTTGTTTCTGGTCAAAAAGTCCTATTGTATAATTCAAGGTTACATTTGTTTTCTGAAAAACTTCGATCCTGATGGATCGGACCTTATATTGTCAAGATCGTATTTCCACACGGTGCCATTGAAATTGAGAACCCTAGAAATCAACATAGTTTCAAAGTAAATGGACACACCTTAAACCTTTTCTTGAAAATTTTCCGACGGAAGAAGTTGAGGAGGAGCTCATCGCTCCGGATTATTTGTGATAGTAAGTATTGAGAAGTCAAAAAGACTATAAATCTATAGAGTTTGAGATACCTCCAATGTTCGTCGTGCTCGAACAGCCCTTTTTTGCTGGTCTAGTGTAGCCACCTTATTTAAAGCTATGAATATAGTACCTTCAATATTGGGTTTGACGGTAAGACAACAAGAAATTTGTTCGAACCACCGGGCTTAAATGTCAAAGCTCCATGGAGATTATTTCAAGGTGGAGTGATGGGTAAAGAATTTGGCTAAAACCAAAGGGATTCATAGCCTATTAGATGATGGCGCCTCTTCTCAAGATGTTGTTGAACCCTATGCATATTGTCCTTCCAACAAAAAGGGAACCACAGTCTTTTCCAAGGGAGAAAAGTAGTACATGTGTACTTCCCATGAAGATGGAAGTGGATTAGTTTAGAATTTAAATTTTCCTATCATTTCTTTATGTTTTATTTTTGGACTAACTCACTAATCATTTATGTTGTTGTTGAAAGAGTCATTTTTGCTCTTAATAGGTAGTTGATTCTTAAGTCTTTGCAGGATGAACATGCTATCACATCAGCCTTGGTAATTTGGATCTAAGCTAGCGTGAGTGAGGCATTCAGGAGCCCAAAGCCGTGGGTGGAACTATGTGTTGCGGTTGTCAGTCCAATAAAGCCTCAATGATGATCCTATGTGACTAGTTGTGGTTCCACAAGTTAGAGCCCACAGAGTGAGTCTTGGAACCAATTCCAATGATTAAAAGAGCAAGTGATGCAAATCCTCAAATTTGGTCGAGGTATATGGTAGTTGACATTCCACCTACGAGGTATGATCTTCCTATTTTTCTTATTCTTTATACTTTGTTGCCTTCGTGCATTGATGAAAATGCAAACTTTAAGTTGGGGGAGAGAGATTGGTGTTGGTTAGTCCTATTTTTTTGAATTTCAAAAGTTTCAAAATTTGGTGTGTTTTTAGTATGCTTTGATGTACCTTAGTCTAATCTCCCTTGTTACTATTAAGTCAAATGGCATATGTGCAACTATGTTTTGAACCATGCATATTATGAGCTCAAAGTTGCTATCCTACTTTTTGTGTATGAGCATGAATTTGGTTGAACAAGCTAGAGTTAGAATGAGCATGTGAGTAAAGTTAATCTACAAAGAGTGGATATTCATTTTTTGTCACTCAAATCCTATATATTCCACTTGAACTCTTTGTTTTCTTTGTTCCAATAAATGTTATATGCTATGCCATGATAAAATATGCAAGGACATTGAGTTGAAATTCATAACATGACACGGGAAATAATACAAGGCCATGTTCTATGACTAAAACCACATAAGAGTCACCTAGACCTTGATTTTGAGTCGTGTCCAATTCTTTCCTTGATAAAACCATAGGTAGCCAGTGATATAAGTTGTTAGGATTGTGTAATATGTGTGTGGTTATCAATGCACCAAATAACCAGAAGAACAACTAGATTTTTCTCTAAACACATCCGGATGAAAATCCCAAACATCCGAATGTTTTTCTCTAAAAATGAACCAACCCATTGAACATCCGGATATACCTTTTTTACCTAAACCAATTGAAAATCAGAGCCACCCAACATCCGAATGACCCTTAAAACATTTGGATCTTTCATCCTACCAACCATCCATTCTTAAACTAAAGCCATCAAACATTCGGCTATTTTTTAAAAACATCCAGATCTTTCATCAGCTCAGAAAAATCATTTTAGCTAGAGATACTAAATATCTGAATGTTTCTTAGCATTATCCAGATGTTTTCACCAAAAATTCTAAAAAAACCCTGAGCATATAAAAAGCAAATGGTTCATATTCTTTCTTCGCGCAAAACTAGAACCGAAGGGGCAAAAATACCTCTGGCGATTTGAACCAACTCCGATACTCCCACCACCGCCGATCACTATCGTCTGACCACCAACATTCTCCTCCGTCTCAAATTTTCGCACCAAGGCAGAGAAAAGGCCTAGGGTTTTGCGTGCTTCACTGATAACTAGGTCATGGTTGGATTCTTTTTTAGGGTAAGTTCTTCTACCACATTTTGAATGTCAATAATGGCTAAGGAGAAGGATAAATAAGTTAGAGAAACCCCCAGTAACCCACAATCAGATAGTGAATACCAAAGGAGTGGGTCTGATTCTGATGAGGAAAATAGCTTTGATAAACACTTGACTCCCGCTGTAGTAAGGAGGTTCACAGATGAGATAGAGAAAGTACATGCAAGAGAGGGGTCCTCCAGAGGAAAACCAACAATACCCACATAAAAACTCATCCCTAGGAGAAAAATCACTAGAACATCCAGTGCTCCACAATCTGTGAGGCCTGTGATTTATGATTCAGGGAATGAGAATGACTCCGAAGAAGAAGTGAGAGTATTGTTACCTGAGGTCAAGATGACAACCCAAGAGAAAAAGGGAAAGCCAAAGCCAAAGCCAAATCCAAAACCAAAGCCAAGTCCAACACCAAACCTTCCAAACCAACTAAACCTGCCCGAGCCACTCAAAAATGAAAATAACCCTCTGAACCTTCTAAAATTAAGAAACCCTGAGCTAAAAAGCAAAAAAAACAAAGGATTGAGGAGAGTGAAGTAGGGGAAGAAGAAGAGGGAGATGGAGAGAGGAAGAAGTGGGGGAAGAAGTTGGAAAACAATAACATTACCTGCCGGGCATCAATTGTCAAAATTTTGTGACTGCTAGCGACTAGCAACCCTCAAGTTGGGGCGTGTGATTAGCACACATATTTGCATATTCTATAGCTTGGCGAAATAGTTTTAGACTTGCATTCATGATTAATTCTAAGTTTTTAACTGATATTGGAAGTAAGCTATGTTTCTCCTTCTTGTAGGCAAAATAGATTAAAAGGATATTCTGAAAAGTCTTCGTGACCCCTGGATGATCTATAAAATCATCCTGAGGTCGGAGCAAAGTGATAATGCGATTGAAACTCGGGAAAGAAGCAAGGAAGTGTCCAAAAAAATCGAGTGTTGTAATGACTCGTATTTTTTTTATTTGAATAAGAAATACTTCGAACATTTTATTTCCTGCACGTACTTTTCCTCGCTACATATACGCATCTAAATACAATTTAGCATTATTTTATGTGTTATATGTACATATATTAAATGATTATATATATGAACTTTATTTTATTTTACTTCGTTACTTATAAAGATTTATATACTTATATTATATTTTAACCACATACAGTAGCCTACATATCTAGACATATACATATCACTTATATATATCATGTATGTCTTATTTTGTCAACGCATATATTGGGACTTAAGGATAGGATAATTTCATGGGCTTTCATTAGCTCATGGTGCAACTTCCTTCGGCCCCTGGTATTTTCACGGTGGTGAAGAACCGAAGAAGCAAATCAACATCGACATCGACATGAAAGAAGAGATTGTCCAACTGTAGATACTTAAGAATAGATTTAGAGCTCTGAGTTCTCAACCTAGTCTCTTTTGTTATGAAAAACATATTTCGAATAACTATATATTAGCATTTCTTTTTTAGAAATAACAAATTTTGTATATTATTTTCTTATGAAATGAAAACGTTTAGATTCTCCTATTTTTTTTAAATTAACGTGTCTGAAAATTGGGGCGTTACAACTTGGTATCAGAACTTTAGGTTCACCAACTCTCGACCTCGGGTTATTAGGTAGCATCAGGTTTCATGGGCATAACTCGGATAGATAACGCGGTAGTTACTATTGTCTGTCCTTTTCATCAAAACAATTAATTTTTACTAAGTTTATAATTTTTTTTCTATAGCATGTTATCACTAGGATTAGCTTTGACTCATAGGACGACTATGGCCACGTGACAGATCGACTCGAATACCAATGGACGTACAAGGAGGCCATTACTCATCGAGAAGACTTCACCTACTACGCTGCAAGCAACGATGAATGGTGCGATGATGGTTGAAAAACCATACTGAGAGTACCGCCACACCTTTCAACTAAATAAGATGAACCAACCAACATCCAACTACAGAAGGACCCCTTTGAGCTAGAGAATGCGCAATCCTAGGATGGGGAGGGAACGTGTCACACATAGTAGCATGAGTGTGCATGAGCATATTGTGTATACATGCTAGTGGTAAGTTATGTACCATATTACCTTAGCATGTGCATTTAATAATATAGTACCAAAAATATATTTGTCACTTACTTTGTCACCTAATTACAACATTTAAACTATAGAATATAGAGAAATGTAATGGCATCCACTCGTATGAATAGCCAGAGGCTAGAACCAACCAACATCAAGACCCCAACACCACACCAGGAATCACGGAGATCAACCAGTTACTATGCACAATTATTGCCACTATCAGACCTCCGTACCTGGACCTCGACCATAAGCGCAACCCAACCATATCATCTTGCTTAACGAATTTTGCAAGCATCGCTCGCTTGTCTTTCTAAGGAGATCAACCTCGGAGTAGCGTAAGCCTAGCTTAGATAGATTGGGAAAGCTTCTAGAGATCAGGGAAGTCCAAGATAGCGGTGATCGAGTAGCCCTCGCTACTTAGCAGATGCAAGGAGAAGTCGACTTCCGGTGGGACATAGTGAAGACAACACAAGACAATTAGATCATGACCTGGAACGAGTTCAAGACCTTATCCCTAGCAAAGTACTTCTAGACCTGTCAAGCGAGCACTGCTCCAAGAATTCATGAACTTGAAACAGGGAGGAATGTTAGTGACATAGTACGCCACCAAGTTTGACGAGCTTCTTCGACATGCACCGGAACTCTTACCGACCGAGTTCTCAAGGGCACAAAAGTTTGAATGGAGACTGAACCCCCAAATAAAAAACAACGCAATGTTGCAACAAAAGACCACATATGCTGGAGTGATAGAAGGAACAATACTAATGGAGCGAGAAGCCGACGACTTGAGATAGACTCGAAAATAGAACAAGAAGGGATCACATCAGACGTACAACCCTCGAATAACTATGATGACCAACCTCGACCTTTCAAAGACGAACTGACTATCTACTTAGCGAACTGCGATCGTACTACTACTGAGAAAGAGCACAACTCAATTCTAGAGAGAGAAACAATTCCTTGTTAAGGGGGATAGACGATACCTATCACTATCTCGTACGACTTATTTTCACTCAGCCACTTGGCAACACCCAATTGAAATCCTACCTTGCCATTTTGATCATATTAACTACTCATCTTCATTGGGATCCTTGGTTTCGAAACATTAGAAACTGTTCACATACCCTTTGAAAATCGCTTGGAGTATTGAATTCACCAACCCATCTTAAACTTGATTTATTGGAAATCATTGTGCATTTAAGACACAAAATACTTGTAACACTTTCTTCTTTTGGAGAATATACATTCAAAAAAATTATTCCATTTCAAATCATCTTGAGCAATAATTTTTCCATTGTGACCCACTTGATGACAACGAGATTTTCATTAGCCATTTCTATACCACGAGTACCTATAGCCTTTAACAGATAACTAGACTTAGATGCCTAATTTGATACACGTTTAGCTGACGTAGTTTCAAGACAATTATTTAGATTAGTTTCCACCATCTATATTCTTAACTTTGTCTAAACCATTGACACGGACGAGTTCATTCTCACTGTAAGAGATCTCCTTTGAAAACTATATACTAATAATTTCTTCTATCAATCATTGAATTTCAAGTCATCGCAATTAATGTGACATCACTCTCCGTTTCACTTCTTTGACCCTAAGTAGACTCGACCTCATATTCTACTTGACTCCTTTAGTCTCGAGCCAGCTTTGAAATTCGGTTGAAAATTATTTCCATATAGTTTTGAAGAAAAAGATATTTGTTCATCTCACACATAATGACTAATAGCTCGGACATTATCATTGTTCAAGGACCATGATTTTTTTTATAATTTTTTAGCTGGTGACAAGTGCCATGAAATTTTCCTCCAAGGAATGTAATATTCATCAAGCAAAGCATGAGAACTACTAGAATTGCTACTTTGGACCTACCATCAAAACGTAACTAGAGCAACATCAACACACAGAAGAGATCTCCCACTTCTGATGCCAACATCACCCACAGGATCAGTCTACTGCCATCACTGATTGGAAGTTGCGCCTATCACAAGAACAAATGCCAAGGAAGATCTGACACTCGATACGTGATCCATACTTCCAAGGAGCACATTCACAAAAGAGAATCAACTTGTCAACATTAGCATACATCAAAGAATCTACATGAGAATATGGAAACATTAAACGCACACATCAACATAACCCTTCGGACCTTCTACACCAAAGTTCAAGGACAAAATTCATTAAGGGGATAGGTTGTAGTAGTCCGAATGTTTTTTTTTATTCGACTAAGAAACACTTTGAACATTTTATTTTCTGCATATACTTTTCCTCACTATGTATGTGCATCTAAATACAATTTAGTATTAGTTTATGTGTTATATGTACATATACTAAAGGATTATATATATAAACTTTATTTTATTTTACTTCATTACTTATAAAGATTTATATACTTATATTATATTTTAACCACATAAAGTTGCCTACATATCTACATATCTAGATATATACATATCACTTATACACACACACACACACACCCCACGTGTACACAGTACATATATGTATATTTTCCTTATCTGCCAAAACCTTCTTGAACCTTATCTCCTTCTCCCTAATTTATTGTTCATGCCATCATCCTCTCCCATCAGCTATAAAACCCCATAATCATCAACCTATGCCATAGCCACCAAGCTCCCACACAACCTCCTTGGCTGTTCTTTTTCTGGATCTCTATTGGAAGTGGATGGGGTTGGGACAATATTTTGGAAGAGAGTAAAACACTTAAGACAATAATGGGAAGAAAAATACTTGTATTACACTCACACTTTTTTTATTTTGGTTAATACAAGATGGATATAGCCCACCCCTATTTATACCTCTCCAAAGATGATTCTAGACTTGGATATTTAACTCACAAAATAATAATTTATAGTACATTCTAGAATTAAGCATGTGACAAAACATCTAGATATTTCACAAAGATTTTCTAGAATTCTTCTAGAATCTACATATTCTAGAGAGGTTCTAGAAACTAGATTTTATCTCATCCTAAAATATCTTCTTCTTTGGGCCTTATGTATTGGACTTGTCTTGGGCTCCATTTATTTTTCTTTGGGCCATGAATCAACATGCCATGAATCAAGAGATTCAAGCAATAAAAAAGAATGATACATGGGAGCTAACCAATCTTCCGAAAGGACACAAAGCGATTGGCGTGAAGTGAATGTACAAGGCCAAGAAAAATGTCAAACGAGAAGTGGAACACTACAAGGCAAGACTTGTCGCCAAAGGATACAAGTAATAAACCGGAATTGACTATAATGAGGTATTCAAATGGTAGATATTGGGCTCATGTCATACTATCTTGGAATCAAAGTAAAGCAAAATAGAGATGGCATTTTTATCTCTCAAGAAGGCTACGCGAAGAAAGTTCTCAAGAAGTTCAACATGGCTAATTGAAAACCAATTAGCACGCCAGTAGAATGTGGAATCAAGGTGTCAAGGCTTCATGATGGACAAAAGGTGGATCCAACTTGGACTTGTGAGCAGTTCCATGGAGGAGCCAACCACAATGCATTTGAAGATGGTCAAGAGGATTTCAGCCTACTTTATTCATCATCTAATAATTTTCAACTTGATGGATATAGTGACAGTGATTGGGCCAGAGACATAGACGATCGAAAGAGTACAACCGGCTTCTTATTTTACATTGGTGACACGGCATTCACATGGATTTCGAATAAACAACCGATTGTCACTCTCTCCACTTGTGAGGCCAAATACGTCGCTGTAACTTTATGTGTGTGTCATGCAATGTGGATAAGGAATTTACTAATGGAGCTTAATTTCGCACAAGAAGAAGCAACGGAGATATTCGTGGATAATCAATCTGCGATAGTACTAGCAAAGAATCCGGTCTTCCATGATCGTAGCAAGCACATTGATACAAGATATCACTTTATAAGAGAGTGCATAGCAAACAAGGAGGTCCGAATGACATTCACAAGGTCACAAGATCAAATTGCTGATATTCTAACCAAGCCGCTAAAGCATGACGTCTTTTTCAAGTTAAGAGTTTTTCTTGGAGTTACTAAATCAAGTTTACACATCAACAATCTCCTCCCAACCCTTGATGTTATTCCCGCCCTTGGCCGTATGAAAGGCAGCTTCCCCTCTTCATTTCAGGCATCCCATACCACCTGCAAGCAGAGAAGAGGAGGAGTTGCTGCAAAGAAGATAAAAGAAAAAGAAGAAAAGGAATCCTGCTGCCGATAGCGGCGACCGAACTTAACCGAAACATCACCAAAAAACTTCGAACCCAAGTAAGTTCTCCTCGCTGTAGTCCGAATATATGTTTTGGCGGATCCCCGAGACTCCATGAAGTCTCCATGTTTAAAACGCTGTGAAAATGGATTAGAATTCATTTTCAGCTGTCTTGCCGACTATTTTTTCTTTTCGATGGTAGCTGTGTTGTGACCTGTGATTTGGTTAGATAGCTATTACTTTATTACACTTAAAGCCTTATAGTTAGTTATAATATGAATTGTCTAGTATATGTTTCTAAATTATGATTTTAGTCCTTATGGAATATTTACAAAATTGCCATTTCAGCATAATTACAAAATTGCCATTTTAGTATATTTACAAACTGCCATTGTAATAAAAATTAACTACCATTGTAACAAGATTACATAATTGCCCCTAATAATTTAAAATTATAGTTTTCCCCCTAGAGTTTGAAAAATTATCCTGGTAATTATAAAAACTCATTTTATATCCCCTAATTACATAAAATTATGTTAATAACATAATAATTTACAAATATATATTCAAAATTTAAAATTTGATTATTATACAAGAACCTTTAATACTATTTGACTTTACAAATTTGGTCGTAGGTTATTTAAAATACGTTATTGCCCTAACTTAATTTAAGTATATAGTGTGTCATATTTTATTTATTACATGATTAATCTTATCTTGTTGATAATTATAAATTACACTAAATTAATATTTGACTTTTAGAGATAAAACTATGTTTAATTAATATGCTACCATTAATTGATTTAAAAATCCTATAAGTAACCTTATGCTATATTAGATTTTATAATCAAATCTTACTTATAATTTATGACATAAATACTTATTAAACCTAGAGTATTTTAAATACACACATTACTCAATCTCGTTTAAACTCATAATTATTGTGAAATCATGTTAATGATAACTTAACCCTAGTTCATACTAAACTACTGAAATTATCCAAATACTAATAAATTAAGAAGCGTCCTAGAATTATTAAAATTATATTTTGGATTCTCACACTACATTTAATTTGTAAATTAAATTCTAAATTATTAAATTTCATCGTCACCCTTGTATTATAATTTGGATAAATCATGTTAGAAATTATAAATTCACAATTTATTATATTTTTACCCTGAAATTATATTATTGAAATAAATTCAAAGTTACTTAAATAAAATTTTAATTTAGAAAAATGTTAGTAGACACTCTTAACTCTAACGAAATTATGGACTTACTTTAGTTAATTATCATGCATCGCATAACCTATTTTGACTATTCATGATGTACCATCATGTTCAATTAATTAATTTATTGTCTTTCAAATTGGATATGTGAGTTATTTAGTCGTACACACATTAATTGTTATTTCATTATAATTTTGATTATTATTATTAGTCTTTTAAACATATGATCTATGACATATCATGATACTAGTTGATCGATATTATGAAATTGAACTTTGAACTTGGACTTTGGATAAACACTGATACTCGAGGTATCACAGCGATACCCAAACCAAAAACTAAATGGGTATTGTGAAACGAATTGTTGTGGATTATATTCCACGTGGAAATATTTATGTGTGTCTTGTAGCAGTAATGCGACTTGAGCTGAGGTTTCACTTTAACCAAAAGTATGATGGACCTAAGTTGTGTATTACTCGAGCACTATAATTTAGCCATGTCATGCTTTTAGCCAAGTTACGCTTGAGCTGAAATTATATCTAGTTCTATCGTGCCCTTTTTAATCTAATGGTCTTACTAGTACAAACTTTAAAACTCATATTGTCCCAACATCGTAACAATAGGATATAATGCTAGGGATAGCACATCGATTGGGAACATGATGATCGAAAAACGGTGTGGTTGGAAAGTATTGTGGTTGGGAAGCACGATTGGTCGGGCCGTCGGGATCGTTATCGTTCGGGAGCACCATACTTGGATTATTGATTTAGAAATATTGATTCGAAATAAATGACGAGATCATTGATTTAGAAATGTTAATTTGAACTAATGATGAGGTCATTCTTGAAAAGTTGATGCAGTTAAATGATGCGGTCATTCTTGAAAAACTTGATGAGATACGTAGTTGGATAATTTGATGAAATTTATGATGTGATCATAATTGGAGATTAATGATTTTAAAGTCTATGTAAGCTATGAACTTTGAAAAATATCTTCTGCTTGGGGTTTGTGATGATGTCCAGGTACGAATGATGAAACACATAAATTCATGCTCATGGTTATGCCCACGACGCCTGGATATGAATACTAAGATACTGAGGTTATGTTCATGAAATAAGAGAAATTGATGTTATGACACAATATTAGTTTATATTTCTGTACTTATATGTTATTGCTTTCAAACTTACTGCGTGTATCTTATCATATCATGTATATCATATCTTGTCACACATATATTGGGACTTAAGGGTATGATAACTTATTGGGCTTTCATTAGCTCATCGTGTAATTTTCTTTAGCCACTGGTATTTCATAACCAGGAAATGATGAAGATGGAGCCTGGCTTTCTCTTCCAAGCTCTCCTGATAGTTGAGTACGATAGTGTAATACCCCAACCTGATTTAATTATTTAAATTTGGAAATAGCTCTGATAATTACAATTATTACGTAATTTAATTCTTCGATTTATAAAATTCAATTTCGGGACCTACGTTCATTACAAATGTTAATTTTAGAGCGTATTGAGATGTCGGCTTAATAATGAATAGTCACATGAGAAATTCGAGCACGCCATAATAATCCTCGTATTTTTTTTAGTTCCCCGGTCCATTTTCATATTTTTCGAAAATCGAAACTGGAACAGTTTCTCGAGATCGTGTAGCGTTTTGCACTCGTGGACGCGATTGAACCCTTGACCGATGAAAATTCATCATGGTCAAAATCAAATCTTCCTTTTCCTTAAATTATGGGGAGTGTTTCCCTCTTATAATTATTAAACCTATAATCTAAATATGTTTTTTTTTCTATTTTCCTTTTCTTTCTAATTTGTATTTTATGCATGCATTATATTGGTACACTCCCTCCCCCTCATTTTTCTCTCTCCCATAGCCTCTCTCTCTCACTCTAACTTCTCTCTCTCCCCTTCTAATACTAAGTTCTCTACTTCTACTTTCACCCCTCCTTCTACTCCTATTTCTTCTTTATTTTTCCTCCATTACCACCTCCTACCACTACACCACCACCACCACCTGTACATCACCATCTACACTAGGACATGCTAGAGTCCCGTTTAGATCGCCGTATTCGCAGCCCGAGTCACCATTTTTGGCCACCGAGCTTTCCGGCAAGAAAAAAGATAAAACACACTTGTAAGCACATACTTTTTCTTATGGTCCAGGTTTTAGATCTTAATGTTTTATATAGTTTAATTTAGATTTCGTTGTTTGAAATCATAGTTGAACACTTAGTCTCCAAAATAGATTGATTGGATCGACCCTCGAACCATTGAAACTCATAGAAATCGTATTACGAAAGTCATTCGTGAATGTGAGAAAACTGTTTCTTTTTCCAGATTTTCGCAGATTTTTGGTCAACTTCGGAGACCTAGATCTTGATGGTTTGGTGCTCAAATTACATTTTGCAAAATACGAAAGTTTGACATAAACACTTTATCTTAAACATAGATAGAATGGATTGGCTCTATGAAATTTTGAACTCATTCAAATCATACTACGAAAATGACTCGTGGCCTTGATTTACACTGTTTTCCAGATTTCTCCAGATTTGTTTGTCAACTTCGGGCCCTTGGATCTTGATGTTCAGATGGTCAAAATTCGTTTCTTAAAAGACGAAAGTTGTAGAAAAACATCAACGCTTGAACCTAGACAGATTAGATCGTTCTCGAGACCTACATAGTTCACAGAAAATGACCCCCAATACGCCGCGAAAAGCAGTCTTATTTTTTGGGTTTTGTCTCTCTAAAAAAAAAAACCAACTTATGTACCCACTTAAATTGCCACATCCGTCAATCGAATCATGAGATTGACTATACCATAATGAAATTGGAGTTCAATAATGTGTGGGCCAAGTCTCGGTCCCGGGTTCCGGAGACCGGAGAGTATAATTACCAAAAACACCACTCTTATTTACTTCCTAGCCTATTGACATTAAAATCACCACACGAATGGACCGACCATAGAATTAGACTTTGAATGTGAATAAAAATTGAAAATAATGTGGGTCCGGCCTCGGTTATATTTTTGGACGACCGATAGCAAAATTATGAAAATACCCTTTTACGGTTTAAATAAACGGCGACCAAACCGATCAAACGTGGGTTGTTCGAGCCCAAGAATATACAAATGGGACTAATGATTAAGTAATAAAATTGATCCGAATTCTGAGAAACCTCTCGGAGCCACTTGTTAAATTTGGATAAATTGACCACTTTGCCCTATAACCCGAATTACACTTTGTGTGCCCTTAGGAATCAAAGAGTCCGAACCATTATGCGATTCAAGTCACTAAGTTAGTGTATATTTCTAAGAATTATTGGCAATAAGTACTTTTTATTTATTATGATAGATCTGGAAATTGGAGATCATCAGACCGAATTAATATAAAGGAAGTACGGGTTAATTTCATGTGAGTCTTGTATATGACTTGCTTACTTGCATTCTACAATGAAAATGAATGATTTGTTGCTTCGATATATAATCATGTCATTAAGTGAGTAAGCATTGAATAAATGATAAACTAAGCATAATTGATTAAGACTTTAAAAAGAATTATGGTATTGTGAAAATATTATGGCATGGTTATGAGATCTAATATGGCGCCCCATCCGCTAGGGGGTAGATAAAGATTCTAGAGATGAGGTGAAGTAATAAGGGTGGGGATTATTAACCAAGTAATCCGACAAGTGATATCACGCCGACTATATATTTGAGGTCGCTCCCTAATTTACTGGTGTTGCCGTAGATCATAAAATGTTGCCATGCATGGTTATAGCGTAAGCTTAAAAGATGGATTCATACGTCACATAATATTACCATTTAATAATTATGCATGGTTACAGCGTAAGCCTAAAAGCTGGATTCGTATATCATATATTGTTATCATTTAATTATAATGAATTTCAAGAATACGGGTTATGTTAATACAGAAAGTTAGTAGACTTGTCATATCTAGACTCACACTAGCCTAGTGCTATAAAGTTGTTGATGCAACAAATTTTAATAATGATGCTGATCATACTTGAAATTCTGCAAGTTGTATTAGAATTGAAGTATCTTTTGTGATATCTAGACTTAGCATATTTTGATGTAGCATGACATCGATTGTAATGTTATTTTATTGACCGGTCGGGATTTTGGGCCATAGTCATGGTTTGTATACCCATAAGGGTCATATTATTGCACTTTACTTTATACATCAAACTCTAGAAGTAAATTTTATTTTTGCACTCTGATATCAGATATGTTGATAGAAAATCTCTAAACTAGTCTATATTTGGAGGCCTTACGAGTTTTACTCGTGGCCGGTCACGTGCCTTAACCTTTACGGGATGGTCGTGATAGATAGTGAAGAACCAGAGAAGCAGATCAACATCGACATGGAAAAAGAGATTGTCCAACCATAGATGCTTAGAATTAGAGCTTTGAGTTCTCAACCTAGTCTCTTTTGTTATGAAAAACATCTTTTGAATAATTTTATTTTAGCATTTTTTTCGGAAATAACAAATTTTATACATTCTTTACTTATGAAATGAATACGTTTAGATTCTCCTTTTTTTTTAAATTAACGTGTCCGAAAATTAGGGCGTTACAAGTGTTGTTGTTGGATGATGCCCAAAAAGCAAAAACATCTGGATAAAGTCTTCAAACATTCGGATGATGTGCTCGACCAAGGATGGACCTTGAAGCCAGAGAGCAAAAACATCCGGATAATTAGAAGATACCAAGCCAAAACTAGAGGAAACAGAGAAGAAAAACATCCAGATGAAAATGACATTCCGAAAACATCTGGATGTTCTATATTGACAAACCAAATGCCAAAATTCTAGAGAAAACAAACATCCAGATGAATTAAAGTCCTAAACATCCGGATGTTGACCAAGGATAACAAATCAATTCAGAAAACTAGAGGCAATAAAGATCCGATGTTTCTAAAAAATATCCGAACGTTTTGATAGAGCAGAGCAACATCTTGAAGAAAATCCAGATACAGAAGAAGTAGGAGAATGCAGAAAAAGGAAAAATTTGGATGAAAGCCTCAAAACATCTGAATATTTGGAAGACAGACTGAAGGCTACAGAATGCAGAGGAGGAAAGCATCCAGCTGTTTTCCAGGAACATCCAGATATTTTCTTCGCAAACTAGTCCTTTTTGTTGACTTTTCAAAGGCAACTTTTGGATCTTCCAGCCACCTTTTTGGACCACTTTTCAAGGAGAATATCTTGACCACCATGAGGACCAATCAACCAAGATTGCTTCAACCAAACCAAGAGCCAAATGATGTCACAAAATTGCCTCTTCATCAAAACTTAAAGGCTAAGCAAAGTTTTTGGTCAAGATGTTTTGATTAAAGAAGAGGTGAAGCTAGCTCTATAAAAGGGGGGACTTCCTAACAGTTTTGGATATACAAGTTTAGATACAATCTTAGAGAAGGAGAGATAGTTAGAGATAGAGTTAGAAAGTTATCTTAGACATATTTTAGTTGTTCAAAATTTGTACTCTTATTTTCTAGTAAGCAAGTTACAAGTTGATTCCATATTGTATTTTCATTTCCTTAGCATACTCTTTCATTTCAAGTACAAATTCTAATTTCAATTTCAGTTTCAAAGATATTTTCCATTTCTTCTCTTTCTATTGTAAGTTTTACCGTAAGTATGCTAGGATAAATTTAGAAGGTCTAGTCATGGGATGACCTTCATCTCATGGCTTGAATATAGATATCTTCTCAAATGATTTTCATAGCATGTAGAGGGTGAGTGAAGTTCTAATCTTAGGATCTAGAGTGGAGTATTATAGTCTTGATTGTTTATGCCCGAAATCAATTTTGCTATATCCAATGTTTGGTTCCATGTCCTTCATATGTAGACTTATTGTTTACAAGACAATGCCTACCTTTTTATATATCTTAGTTATAATTATAGTTTTAAAGATTAATTTTCCAACCAAGGTCATAAAACTTTGATTCTTGGATTGAGTAGCAAGAAGGAGATATCTTATGTTCAAACCAGAGAAAAAGTAACCCCTATGACTATGCATGTTTTCTTCCTTTAACAAGTTTTGCGTTCAATGTTTTGTTTTAGATTCCAATTCTCAAACCCAAATTAGAAAGAGTGGCGTTCTAAATGTTAAAGCTCTTACGAAAGCGTCACTAGCTCAGTAACCACTTTTCCCGTGGATCGATACCTGAACTTCACTGCTGTACAATCCATAAGAAGAAGAGCAAAGTTTAGATTTTTTAAACTCTAACCGTACCTAGCGCTGCAATGATGTTCCAAGTTGGGACCAGTCAACTCTAAAGAAAGTCAACCAATCCATATCCAGAATAACATCAAAACTACTCATGTCTAACAGAATAAGGTCAAAGGACAAACTATGATTGACAACCTCCATCTTACAAGACTGACACACATGCCTTAAAATCACATTGCCCCTAATAGGTGTCTTAACAAACAAAAATGTCTCCAACATACTAACCTCAAGACCCAAGGTAGTAACAAAACTAGAAGAAATAAAAGAATGTGAAGCACCGGTATCGAATAAAACACTAACCCATGTGCAAGACAAAAGTAATGTACCTCGAACAACTACGGCTCCTCCTCTTCCCATAACTGGCGAAGCAATGGTATAAGCCCACCCTTTGTTCACTTGGCTCTGTTGTACCGACTGAGCTGACGGAGCTGGCCGAGCTACCTCCTCCTACTGAGCTGGTGCATAACTCTGCTAAGCTGACCCAGATGGCATAAGAAGATTCTGAACTGAACTCCCTGTACCACCACCTCCCTACATCATCGAACAATTTCACTGAATGCCGCTCTTTATGAAATTTGAAGCAAACAATCAACCCTATAACAACACTTGTAGTCTGCAATGACTGTGCACCCCTCTAACAATGTACCCTTCCGTGACCTGGCTGGCCAGACCCAAAACAAATTATCTCTCCTTGAGGACCCCTTCCCGTGGACACCACTAATGGAGCAAATACAGCATGCCTCCTATAACATTGGAATTGAGAACTAGCCTCTCTTGGTTGTTTTTTATTCCACTCCACAGATTCAGAATTGGTCACCTTCATAGCGTTGCAACCTCTTGCCACCAAATCAGCTTCCACTATCATTGCCATCTCCATAAGATCACCATACTCCCAAATTTTTAGCAGTAAGACTTTTTCTCTAATTGCCAGCTCAAGAACCCTCTCAAACCTCTTGCATTTCAAATCCTCATCCCCCACAACTTCAATAGCAAAATGAGACAAGGAAGTGAACTTGTTTTGGTGTTCAACCATTATCATGCTGCCTTGACTTAGATCATAAAGCTCCTATCGAAACAAGTCCTTCATTACCTCCAAAAAATAGCAATTGAGAAAAAGACCTTTGAAAGCCTCCCATGTCAACTCTCCAATATCATAAGTGGTCTTCACCATCTTCCAACATTGATCTGCCTCCCCCATGAATTGATAAGTAGCCAAGAAAATTCGCAACTCATCCTCCACTACCTGCAGCGTGTCCGTAGTCTTCTACACCTATTTGACCCAGCTGTCAGCCACAAATGGGTTGGCCCCACTGGTAAACTCAAGAGGGATCATACGGCAGAACTCTCATATGGCGACCATTGCTCCAGTTTCATTCTTGGGTTGGTTGTTCTAAGCTAATTGTTGTATGGCCTCAGCCATAGCCCTCACGACATCCTCTCCGATAGCAGGATCTGATGCCCTTGCAGTAGCACCCCCATCCCGACTCTGAACTCTACGAGGCTACATCTTTCAGAAAAGGACAAGACTCGTCAGTAACACAAAACAGTCAACATATATACATAGGTAAGCATATAAAACACATAAGCACGTAAAACACATACTGATTCATGCCTTTAAGAAAGTCAAACCGATATTCCAATTAACTTTCCTGGACCTCCAACCAGAAAGCACGGTGATCAGGTGCCTTTTCTAACCGGATTTCACAAATAGTTGCATGGAACATCCGAAGAAAATTCATAACAATCTAAGGCATAACTCCATATAATCATGTAGACCTCTATACTTCTAGGACACTAACCAAGGCTCTAGGTATTCGAATCATGCTCTAATACCAAATTGTCACACCCCAAACTTCTAGGGTATGAAATAAGCAACGGAACAACTCAAACCAAAACTTAACATAACCATAATTTCGATAAAATGAAATAAATCCCAATAACTTATAACCAACTATCAAATAAAAATAATCCATTCTAACTAATCCAGATTCAACTAACCAAAATAGGCCCACAATGTCCAAACAAATAAATAATTAAAGTCTGAAAGCTTCTAATTGAACTACAAAACATAAATTTATCTCTAAAATAGAAAATCCAACTAAGCATGCTGCATCATCTTCATAAGTAAAGCTTAGGTCCTTGATTCCATATCATCACCTGTAAATTGTTAGTTCACAGGAAAAACATAAGCAGAAGCTCGAGTAGGAAGTTATATTGAAAATGTCGACATATTGTGTAAATCATACTTGTTTTGACAATATACTATGCAAATAGTAATAAACGAAACAACTGAATCAATAACCAATGATATCATGCTCTCATATGACTCAAGCATAATTTTAACGATCATGCAGGCAGGCAGCCCACATTGGAGACCCTATCGTAGAGTTCACGGGCTACCCCTGTCGGGTCACCTCTAAACCCGATAGTTTCACAACCTTTCACCGGAGGAATTACAAAGACTCTAAATCGAGTTCACAGGCTGCTTTGATTGTCGAGCCATCTCCTACTCAGTATCTGACATCTATGCATGTTCATATGTACTAATATAAACCAATTCTAGACTTAAACAGTTGCCATAAATGGATCGAAAGAAAAGAAATAGGCCAGAACTTTAAAAATAATTTTTCTTTTTACAGGTCGCTCTAGCGGACAAGAGCTCGCTCAAGTAGCCAAAACAGGCCTACTGTTCAAAACAGACTACCGAAAATTTAAGGAGGCTGCTCGATAGCTCACTCGAGCAGCTTAGGTAAATTTTCAGAATTTGTTCTATCGAACAGATAGCATTTTGGCCTTCGTTTTTGCAACTAATCTGTCCAATATGCTTGAAATCTTCACACAACATGCATGACTAGATTACACACCAACAACAATGCAACTAACAAGATCTACGCAATAGTTCAATGTAAATCAACATGAAATTCTACCTCAAACGATAAAAAACACAGAAACGGTAAAGTACTTGAAAGATCCATGAACTCTCCATGTATAAGGTTGTTCTCAGAATCTATGTGAAACTCTCGGTGTGTTATACAACTCTCTAGTTAATCGTGTCGCATGAATCCCCTGTCTAGACACCCGTTCTTGAGGGTGTACATGGTCCGGATTGGATCGATTTTATAAGAATTCAAGAACCAAACCATATGTAATGGTTTCAAATAATTGAGAACCATAACCAAACCATTACACATATGGAACAAAATCAAAACCAAACTATTAGACCGATTCGGTTTGGTTCCGGTTTCGGTTCTAAACAATGTTAGCATTTAAAAATTGTTGAAAAAAAATGAAAAGAATAGCACTATTTTTTTTTAAATTGCGAACAAAATAAAACATAATAATTGCATCAATTTCAATAATCTTAAAAATTAAATTTGTCCACAAAATATAACAATTACACTATCGGCACATTGATCATCAAATAAACGAAATAACAAAAAAACTAATAAAATACTATGGTGCAAAACCTTGAATAACAATAGGAATATAAAATAGTAGTTATAAGAAAACAATAGCAAACTTGAGCCCCAAACAGTAGCAACAAACTTGAGCGCCAATATTGAACATACTAGTCCAAACTTACCCGAGGGTCATGCTAAGAGGAATATTGTCCAAACATGCAAATTCCAAATCAATGAAAACATATCAGATTTCAAACAAAACACAACATAAAACAAAAAATAATTGAATTTTTTTTATACCTAATTCAAGCTCTTCCAATTCAACCATGTTTTCTTCCACTTCAAATGAAAATGGAGTAGCGTGAAACCAATCTTGCATACAAATCAAGCACTCCACAAACTTCGAAATAAGAGAACTTCGAAACTGGTCTATCACATGACCTCTGATATTAAAGGCAGCCTTAGAGGAAACGGTGGATATCGGAATAGATAAAACACCCCGAGCAACTTCAGAAAGAACCTTGTACTTAGAAGAATTCATCTTCCACCAATTCAAAATATGAATAGAAGCATCGTTCTAACAAGTTTCTTGCAAGTACTTATCAACCTTTGATTTTTCTCCTTCAATTTCCACTTCTTCCAAATGTTTCTGAAATTTCAATTGCAAAGATACAATTTGCTCACTTCCTAAACTTGGCTGCTCAACTCCTATGTCAAAAGATGTTTGGCTTGATGGAGAACACCCCTTACTGAACTAATGATACTCATCATAAACCCGATTCAATGCATCTATCACCTTTTGTTGTAAGAGCATCAACCATGGTACATCCACAAAGTTTAGAATAACAAAAGTGCACATACCTCATCTTCAAATGTGGGTCCAAACACAACAGCAATCTATAGCAACATATTCACCTTTTCTATTTTCCCCCAATGGTTATCAAATTTATCCTTCATTTCTGTAGCCATACCACCAATTGACACAAACACATCACTCAATGATTTTGCTACATTTTTCCATTCAGCTAAGAAGTTCTTAATCGCACAAACTTTGAAAAAGTACATGTCAGAGGTGACATATATGGAACCAGATAGGTGGATTGTCGCAGTATAAAATTTCTCTAAAAAATCAGCAGAACAGCGAGCATCATCCCAATCTCCTATGGTAGGACATCCATCACTGAGTTCTAAAGGGTAATGCGAATCTTCATCCTCAAGTCTTTCAAATGCTTCCTGAAATTTTATGGTAGTACGTACCATGAGAAAAGTAGAATTCAACCCAGTTAGAACATCGAGACACAATAAACTTTTGCATGTTATTCTCTCCTTCTCTGCAGAAGCCTTGAAGCATTGCCCACCTTGGGGAGAGCTCCTAACATACTTCACAGCACCGCGAATTCGATTTATCATTTTATTTCATTCAATGCATCTTTCACAATTAAATTAATGATATGTGAACAACATCTAACATGCAAATGTTCACCTCCTAAAATGAATGTGTCACTCTTCTTTGAAAACTTCCTCGTCAAATATGATATAGCAACATCATTAACACTTGCATTATCCACAATTATTGTGCACAATCTGTCGACACCCCATTCAATCAAACATGCTTCCAATGCCTTACCAATGGCCTTACCTTTATGATTTGAAATCACACAAAAGTTTATAATTCTTTTATGTAATTGCCAATCCTTGTCAATGAAATGAGTTGTGAGGCACATGTAAGAGACATTTTGAATAGAGGTCCATGTATCAATGGTAAGGCAAACTCTTTGATTTGATTTCTTCAACTTGTTCCTCAATTTTTTTTCTCACTAGCATAAACTGCAACACAATCTCTCGCCATTGTAAACCGTGACACCTGTTTAAAGTTAGGTTGCATTACACTACAAAAAGAACGGAAACCTTCACGTTCAACAAACATAAAGGGCAACTCATCTTTGATTAACATCCTCACCAATGCATCTCTACACCTATTTTGGTCAAACTGCCATAGCCCAAGGCCATTTTCAGAAGCTCCTTTTACTGATCCAAAAGAAGTTAAAGTCTTTTGTTTTTTGACCTCTCGATTGTAGGGATTCTTATTACACTTAAGCAAATGTTTTCTCAAAGTGCTTGTCCCATTCTCACTCACCCATGCATAAAATGTTTTACAATGGTTACATGTAGCCCCTTTAACTATTTCTATTCCTACCTCATAAACTTTAGAAAAATGTTCCCACACTACAGAAGTAGGCTTTCTACCCTTTTGTTTAGTAACACATACCTTTGCCTTAACTTCCTTAGCAGGAGACAATGAAGCATCAATATCAATAGGTTCCTCCATTGAAGCATCAACAACAATAAACTCCGAGATAGAAGGATCAACAGCAATGGGCACTTTCTCAAAGGTGTTGGTTCCCCTGATTAGAGACATCTAAAAAAAATAAAGTATAAAAAAAAATTAGATGACAAGTTTTTGTTTAATAATAGCAAATTATAAGAGAGAGAGAGAGAGAGAGAGAGAGAGAGAGAGAGAGAGAGAGCTGACTGGAAAAAATTTAATCTCTTCTAGTAAACAAGGAGAGAGGAGACGAACAAAGAGAATTTTACCTTTTCGATTATCTCTTGCAATTATTACAAAGAAAAACTAGAGTTTGATACTTTAATCTTTTTTGGTTGAAAATCCTATCACTCTTAATTTAATAGCCATGCTAAAGCAGCTAAACCCTCTATATATTCTCATATGTTTCTCCGCATCTAACCCTCTGTATACATTTAATAAATTTATGGGAAACCTAAATTTTTAATTTTGGGGAGGGAAAGGGTTATGACTTGTCTCCTTTTTGGGGGATTGGAAGAGTTGTGTGTGTGTGTATATATAATTATAAAATTATGTATATATATATATATATATATATATATATAAATATAATTGGTCCGGTTCGGTTCGAACCATGGTTTATAATTATGAAACCATGGACCGAACCATAATATCCGGTTCTCATTTTTTTAGAATCATAACCAATCCACTAAACCACAAAACCAATTCGAAAAGACCGGTTCGGTCCGGTCAGTCCAGTTTAGCAGTTTCTTCGGTTTTTTTGTACACCTCTACCCATTCTCCCTCCTCAAGCTTTTAGGGTTTAGAGATCTTTTTAGAAAAAGCTGCGTATTTTTAATGTAACTTGATTTTAGGGTTTCCTAATCCTTTTATAATTAAATTCGGTTAATTATACTAACCCTCCTCAAGTCACTGACACCCCCGCATTGGGCCAAACCGTTCTAAACCATTAAAATAAGGCCACAATCAAAATATTAAACTCAAAACCACGAGTTTTCGAATAATTAAAATAATAAAAACAAGAGGTTGAACCTCAGGTCCTCACAAGTAGTCACAACCACTAAGTCTGGCCAAGGAGTAAATTAGGTCACAAAGTCAACAAGGATCTGAGCTTTCATAGCTGTTCGGGACTGATATCTGATGTCAAAAGTTGCCCAACTCAATTGGACTGCTTACCCCTTAGCACACCTTGGAATAACATCTCATAAACAATCACACACATGGGACAGGTTACCCTTAGTATCTTCTAAACTACGTGACCAGCCGGCAAAAGTGCGTCGTTAGGGCGCCGGCCTAAGTCAAGATTTAATATTTAAAACAGGACTTCCCTCAATGATTTAAAAGAGGTATAGTGGAGAATCCGGAGTATCGATCCACAGGAAAAAGTAATTAGAAAATGAGACTTCGCAAATTTGATTTTTCGACGTTTTGGACGTCAACCTCAAAGTTTGTTTTGGTGATGATTCATAACTAGATTGAATTAAATGAGGGAATAAAATAAGATTAAAGACATAAGCTTAGTCTTCGGAATCCATTTAACATCAACCTCTACTTTTAAACAATATCTCCTCTTATAACTCACCCTAGATTCCGACTATGGTTTCTAGATCGGAAAATACTCGATGAAAAATCAGTCTTTTAGTTCAAAAGATGTGTTTCCAAATCTATTCAAGTTCAAGAAAATATAATCTAAAATAGGGAGGACATAGGCTTAAGTATTAGATATACCAAATATATGGCAATAACTAAGCAAAAGCTTAACTCTACCTTTTTGTTTCTAGAAATGAGAACTTGAATATATTTAGGAACAAGCTTGTAAAATATTTAGGAGATATTGAATAAGAGTGAGTTTTAGTTAAACTTCATCCTAAGACCTAGCTTATGAAAGTTTAGCTACTCATGCTTGTGAAAGAGATGATGAACATGAAGAGAATAAGAAGGATAATGCTAAAGTTTAATAAAAAGGATGAACTTACCAACTAACACTAGAAATCATTGAAAATTCAACACACAAGGCTAATAACTAAGGTTCCGGCAACTTGCCATAGAACTAAAGTAATGGAATCAACACAAATGAACTTAACCTTGATTAACTTACTCCTCAATTAGATAAGGTCTTACACTTGATGAAGAAAAATTACTCAAGAAATGGAGACCTTCAAAAACTAGAGAGAGAAGCTCTTAAGAACAAAAACTAAGTGAAAGTAGTGTAAAAATTGTCTAAGTGTGAGATCCATGTTTTTCTCCCATACACATGCAAGACATAAGTCAAAGGGGACACAAAACAAGCTCAATAAGTCCCCTTATACTCTCTTACAATTCAAAAGACGTGGAAAAAGGCATCTCAAAAGGTGATAATGAGCAAAACGCCAAAAATCAGTATTTATTGTGCGTCACGCACTCTCTACCGGTAGAGAAGTGTCCTGACTAAAGGTTGAACCTTCCTCCACCGATAGAGACTGATCATCTACCAACAGAGACTTCTGATTTCATTTGTCTACCGATAAAGACTGATCCTCTACCGGTAGAGACTTCGGACTTCATCTGTCTACCGATAGAGACTGATCCTCTGCCAATAAAACCTCTTTGAATGGCATTATTTTGTCCTACACTACTAATAGAACTTGATTCTCTACCGATAGAGAAGTGTTCTGTCTCAATTTTTTGGGCTTCTTCAAATTTTCATTCTGGCTTCTCTTCTATCATTCCCTGGGCCTTCTCGTGGATCTTATACAATGCCATAATTGGTCTCGGGCCTTTGGTTTGTACTTGAGCCTTTCGACGTACATTTAGCGCTCGAAAACTTGTAAGGCGACATTGACATCTACGCGTGCAATATTAAATAGAACGATGATTATTCATATGCCTAGATGCTAAAGTGGATGTATTGAGCCACATTAATATGTAATTTAGTGCGCTCAACATTACGTCCGACCACTACAACAAAAACTATTTATAGACACGAAATCGAAAGATGAAATATAATTTCGTCACCAAATGGGTATATATGACGACGAAACAAATATTTTGTCACCTTTTTTAAAACAATTGCGAGGAATTTATTTTCCTCTCCAAAAGTACAACGTTAGTGACGAAATTTTACTTTTCGTCGCTAAATATGTCATTTGGCGACAAAATATTTTTCCTCGCCAAATGTGTACATACATTTGGCGATGAACTATATTTTTCGCCTCCAAATAGGTACTTTTTAGGAAAAAAATAATATTTCCTCGCAAAATGACATATTTAGAGACGAAAATAATATTTCGTCGCCCAAAGTACCTATTTGGAGACGAAAAATATAGTTATTTGTCACATGGATACATTTGGCGAGAAAAAAAAAATTTCGTCACCAAATAACATATTTAGAGACGAAATTTGTCGCTAATAGAAAGACATATTTCATTTTTAAAGGTACCGCTTTGATGACGATATATATACACACACACACACATACGTACACATATGTATATAATACAATACATATGTACGTGTATATGTATGTATGTATGTATGTATGTAAACATGCGTATGTATATAATATATGTATGTATGTATATAATACATATGTATGCATATGTACATATGTACGTGTACATGTACGTATGTATGTAAACATGTGTATGTATATAATATATGTATGTATGTATATAATACATATGTACATATGTATATAATATAATACATATGTACGTGTATGTATGTATTATGTATTATATACACATATGTATATAATTATATGATACATACATAATATAATACAATATTATAATAGATATATTATAATGTATGTATTATAATACATAGGTATGCGTATGTATACAATACATACGTATGTATTGTATACATATGTATTTGTATGTGTGTATATATATGTGTGTACGTATGTGTGTGTATATATATATGTATATGTATAACTCCTATATATGTGTGTGTGTGTGTATGTGTGCGCGAATATGTGCATGTTGAATTGGGATAACTACAAGTGGATATTACAAAAATGATACACACACATCACTTTTACAC
>JABCMJ010003116.1:0-24972 GCA_014822125.1 Arbutus unedo
CCCAGTAGGTCACCCATCCCTGGATTGCTCCAGGACGAGTACGCTTAACTGTGAAATTCCATTTGGTGTTGGCGCCATCACGGCTTTAAAAGGCCTTGTACAAGGAAGGTTCATAATCTTATAAATACCACCGAACTTACATTCACCAAGCGATGTGGGACCTTTGACCACCCATCCGGACATCCCATTAAGACTCCATCTCCCGAACACCGGCCTCACAGCTAGCATTACAGTCTAGCTGGGGTGTCACAATTTTGGTCCTCTATGCATCAATTTTGATCACAAATCAGTTTTAATGCATGCAGTTTGAAATTTGAATGCAATATCTTGCCTATAAAAAACAAATTCCAACAGCTTTTATATTGCTAAAAACTAGTGTAACAAAGAACAAATTTTAGCCTAAAAATCAATATTTTTTATGGCCCAAAATTAAATGTTATTAATAACCCAAAATATTCGTATATGGGCCCAAAGTAAAAGCCCATTCGGAGAACAAAAAACACCAAAGAAAACATCATTTTTAGATTCCCTTCCTTCATTATATCCTAACTATTCTACTTAATTAGCTGTGATTGTGAGATTTGTTAGGCATATAGACTCGTACACTATAACAGATATCTATATCTATATATATGAATTGTGCATGTGAAAATTGGTTCATACATATATACATTTAGCCACTTATTATTTAACAAGAATTGATTGATGTAACTTGTCACTTCATTATCAGAAACACTTGTGCCTACAATCTGAAATTTCTGGCAACTGCCTTAACTCTCATTCACAATTACATATTAAAATTTCAGAAGCACTAAAATTAAACTAGAACAATCCATAAATCATCTTTATAATCAAACCATCCACAAAAAATCTTAGATTTGGAAAGAAATTGGTGAGGGAAAAAAAAAGAACAGCAAGACAAACATAGAGTTGGATTTGTAAAGAGATCTATTTACTTTTCTTTAATTCACATTCCTCCACAAATTCCAGATCCAAACGCAACCTTATAAAAACATAGCAACATAAACTTCTGAATTATTTTCTCATGTTATAAAGTTTGCAAGAAGAACACAACTTTACCCTAGAACCTCTCAGGTTTTGTTCGTTTCCACAACCACAAGTAACATATCATCAAAAACTAACCAGAATGCTGACTTATGTTAGGTATGGAGATGCCTATGGTACACACCCTTAGAGATGTGTATTGTATGTCTCGTTACATATAATATTGACTTGTGTAACGTATAACATAGGGCACTACCAACGCATAAAAAACAAAACAGAATAAAGGAAATTAGTTTTTTCCCTAAGGCAACATATTTCAATAATCAAACTCCCAAGCCAGAAGTGAAATGCAATTACAAAAGCCAATTGTGTTACTGATAATGGTGAAAATGACTGCACTGAAGTATCCTTTCATTAGAATTGGTAGTTATTACTATTCAGGAGAAATTGTACATTTCCTAAAGAGCATCTCAACTGATGAAACAGATACAGCATTTTACCTGCAGCAGTCCAAAACAATACGTACTAGTACTACACAAGAAACTAACATGGCTTGAGGAATCGTACACCAAAGAATCTTCAGTAGAAGATATTATAAGCAAAAGTTGCTTATTGATCCCAAACTAAGACCTTCAGCTAGCTGTTAATACCCAGAATGATGTATATAGAGATATATACTAATTCAAATTTGATTGCCCAAAAAATCATCAGAAGATGATCATCAATCTTACCGGGCAGGTCAGATGTCTACTCCTTTCTCCAAGATCCTTAGCCTCGCATTGTTCTTCCAGGCAAAGGGTCAAAACAAGAGATTGTCCAATCAACGCATTGACATCAAAGTACGTACTCTATGCTGCCGTTCAGCCTTCTTAGCAGTAGGAGTGCTTTTCAGTTTCCGCAATTCTTCCATCACCACTTTCTCAACTGTGTCTATTGAATTAAGAAGCTTCTTCTGGGGAGTGAGGCACTCTGATTCTCCAGGTTCTTGGTTTGTGATATCGAGCAGTATCTTTGGCACTTTTCCAACAGACAGTGGGTAAGGCTTCTTCATTCCAATTGTAGGATTTGGAGAGATTATAGAAAGATCGTGCTCAAGTTGAGCACCTGATGTAGGTTCAGAAGGATCACTAACATTCTGGACCTGCGGTATTGGACTATCAATTTGTAGGCCTTCACTTTCCCTCAAGCTAGCTCTTCTTCTTTCAATGGCCTATAAAGGATTCTATTCCAGATTAGATTCATCAAGATGATGAATATTGAATTGAAAACAACCTAGAACAGAACCAGAACTATATGCATTCAATTCCATTCCACTTCCGTGGCCAAACTACTACACTCTACAAAGGGCTATATTTGCACACAGTTCCTTCCTCTACACCATTCATATGTTGCAAGGGCAGGTATATTTTCAAAAATTAACCTAACGAAGTAACAAAATGCTTCTTCCGTCTTTTCTTTTCAGTTTACCTTTTGGAACTAGTCAAGTACAATATATATCCAATCTGAAAGACACCTATAAAGAAGCTCAAAAGAGGCAAGGGCAACCAAAAAGAGAAAGTTAGTGAGGCTTGGTTTGAGTGATCTAAGTCCTTTGCAGATGGCATAATTTCTGTACTCGAATTGAGCGACATCATTGCTGCAGAAGGACTAACATCACTTTAGAAACCAATAAGCAGGCTCTGAAAAAATGTCACTGCTACAAACATGACATGATTTCTAGGTGAGGAACCTAGAAAAAGCCAAAACTACCAACGGATTGGCTGAGAGAAATTACAGAAATAAAGATCAAAACTTTGTCATCCCAATGATGTTCAAAGTCGGTCATCAAATGAAATCCTACGAAGAAAGACCTTCATAAAATTCGGTATCTGTAATATTGAACAACAGACGTAATGATAAAACAACCAGGAATATATGATATAACAGAAGTGAACCAGGAACTCGCAATCTAATGAATTATCATATTCAAGTAGTTACCTTCTGGGTCCATTCTTGAACTGGAAAGAAAAGGTTAATGAACAATTTCAACTGGTGTCCCATTAAAACCAAATGTACATTGACATTTCAATTTTAATGGCTGCAACTGGAACATGTTTTTTTGGAAACAATCGCTTTTGCATGTGGTTCTAGCCTAAACATAGAACGCAAATGAACATCAAAAACCATGGCAAAAAATTCAACTGGATGCAGCCACAGTCCATAACAAACTGAATCTTTTGATTTCACCTCACGAGTCAAAGATATGGAACCCAAACGGAAAATAACAAAGCAAAATAGGAGAACCAAACAAGAACTAACGAGAGAAGACTAACAAATAGAGTGATACAATCCATTACAACACCATATTGTCCAAATGTAAACTGCAGATCATTCAAATTCTACCTTGTAAGCTGTAACTAATAGTGCAAAATAATTTCCCTTGCAAATATGGGAGAGAAGAATGCAACCACTTGCATTTCCAAATGTGTTTCTCATGGAAAACAAATTTCCAGAACTACAATTGCTCAACACTGTCATATTCTTATTGACTTTAATATTGGATTGATTAGTATGTAACCAGTACTGATCATCAATCCCTTTAATCAAATGAGCTATATCAAGTGCTTGTATGCTAAAAGTCACCAAGATTTACTTTTAAGCACAAAATTTAAACTGATCAACACTACGACCTCCAAGAATTACCAAGAACCACATAGATGAAACTAAAGAAGCAAATAGAATCCAGGAAGCATATCCGACTGAAACTAAATCTACTTTAACCTAGCTAAGCTTTTTTTATCGGAAAATGAAGCGCATAAACAGAGAAAATGATAACACATATCAAATAAGTTAACATTTATATAAATAAGACAAAGCCCAAATCAAATTACATAAAAGAAAACTAAATTAAACAAATTCAAAGAGAAAATATTAAAACCAAATCTAGATTACAAGTAAACAACAAAACCTAAATCAAATGCAGTCGAGAGTGAAAAATCGTTTACCCGCACAATAGCAGTTATGTCACGAAGAGGCGTTCTAGGGTACCAAGAAGGTAACACAGTATGCCTTGAACGTCCTCTGCCTCGGCCTTGGCTTCGTCGGAAACTCCCTGACGCCATGTTTTCTCGACCAACCACGGGCGACCTGTATAAACTCCGGCCACGCCTATTTATGTTATTTCTTGGCGTTCCCAACCTACCCCTTCCGACACCAGCGCCAAGCGTAGGCACCACTCCCATTGATCCACGCGTACCTGTCATCGTCGTTGCTCCCCAACGGAACGGAGTTCCTGTACCACCCACCTCTGGTTCTTCATCAAGTAGAATCGATATGCCACCAATCGATTGACTTCGACGGGCAAACGTCGCCCTGACGTCATCAGGCCTCGATAATCTGTCTCTTGACTCAGGCATTGTATCAACTGAAAAACAAGAGTAAACAAACAATTTGTCAAAATAATCGTATCAAACAGTGGCTAGAATATTAAATTTTTCCGGCGACGCAGATTCCATAACTCCGGACTGCAAATGCCAGATGGGCTTCTTATTGGTACCCAGTTAGCAGATTTCGGTGTTTCAGACGAATCCAACAAGACTAGGTTGACTAACCAACAAAGAAGAAGATAGGTTTCGTCTTTCTTACCTTGAAAACGGCAGGGTAAGGGGTGATTTGCAAACTTAGTGGGACGATGAAGATGATGAAGGGAGGGCTCTACTCTGCATGTCTTCTATAGATGGAATCTGAAGAAGATAGAGAAAGCTTGGAGGAAGAGGCGAAAATGGCAAATTTTGAAAATGAAGTTTGGGCGGTACTTAACGAAAATGAAAATTCAAAACGAAAGTCTGAAAGAACGAGACACGTGTGTGATTTGAATTTCAAAATTTGAGTCCATTTCTTCACCATTTGCAATGCTGGATTATTGTTGGGCCAGTGAGCCCAACGTGAATGCCGGAGCGAGCCTAGATACGTTACTGTGAACAAAGTGGGGTCCACCTCGGGTATAAACCGTGTAAGTGTTTTGTTTTTTTAAATAGCCCAAAGTATTTTACCGGTTTTAAAATTATCTCTAACGTATTGTCGACTAATACTTAGGAGATCAATACCACCATCTATTTACATGAGCCCCATTTAAAACTAAGTCTTTCCTCTATATAAACTAACTATAATGGTTGATAACACATAAGAGATGTTGAACTTGATACCTATAAGGGAGCATACATATAAGTTTCAGAATTTGACCACCAGACCACCCGTTCGGGTCTCCTCAAGTATAAGTTGATGAGAACTAGAGGTGCAATTAGTCCAATTTGATAGAATTATGGAACCCAAATCGATTTTTGATTTAAAAAATTTGTAAAGCAAAACCACATCGATTAGACTGGTTTTGGCCGATTTCGGTCTAGTTTGTATTGTTTGGCTTTATGGGCCACATCTTAGGCCAAACCCCCGAAAAAATTAAAAAATTATTAAAATTCATAAATTAAACTCAAAGCACAATTTTCGATCATTATAAAATTCATCAAAAATTTAGGTCAAGCCCATCAACTTTAACAAAATTAATCAATTTAAATTCAACCACAATTTTGGACCAAGGTCAGAAAAAATATATATGTTTCCACAAACAATCCAGTTTGCTTCAGCTCAGATTGGTTTTTAACACCAAGAAATCGAAAATTAGACCGGATCTCTGATTTTTCAAAAGCTTCAAATCGAAACCAAATTGGACCGAATATTAAGCTGTAATACCCCGACCCGATTTAATTATTTAAATTTAAAAATAGCTCTAATAATTACGATTATTACGTAATTTAATTCTTCGATTTAGAAAATTCAATTTCGGGACCTACGTTCATTAAAAACGTTAATTTTAGGACGTATTGAGATGTCGGCTTAATAACGAATAGTCACATGAGAAATTCGAGCACGTCATAATAATTCTCGTATTTTTATGAGTTTCCCGGTCTATTTTCACATTTTTTGAAAATCGGAATCGGAATAATTTTTCGGGAGTGTTTCCCTCTTATAATTATTAAACCTATAATCTAAATATATTTTTTTTCTATTTTTCTTTTCTTTCCAATTTATATTTTATGCAAGCATAAATATGAAAGCATGCATTATGTTGGCACACTCCCTTCACCTCATTTTTCTCTCTCCCGTAGCCTCTCTCTCTCACTCTAACTTCTCTCTCTCTCCCATTCTAATACTAAGTTCTTTACTTCTATTTTCACCCCTTATTCTACTCCTATTTCTTCTTTATTTTTCCTCCATCACCGCCTCTTACCACTACACCACCACCACCACCTCTACATCACCATCTACATTAGGACACGCCGAAGTCCCGTCTAGATCGTCATATTCGTAGCCCGAGTCACCATTTTCGGCCACCGAGCTTTCCAGCAAGAAAAGAGATAAAACACACTGTAAGCGCATACTTTTTCTTATGTTCGAAGTTTTAGATCTTAATATTTTATATAGTTTAATCTAGATTTCGTTGTTTGAAATCATATTTGAACACTTAGTCTTTGAAAAAGACGGATTGGATCGACCCTCGGACCATTAGAACTCATAGAAATTGTATTACGAAACTCACTCGCGAACTTGAAAAAACTATTTCTTTTTTCAGATTTTCGCAGATTTTTGGTCAACTTCGGAGACTTAGATCTTGATATTTTGTTGCTCAAATTACATTTTGCAAAAGACTAAAGTTTGATATAAACACTTTATCTTAAACATAGACGGAATGGATTGGCTCCATGACATTTTGAACTCATTTAAATCATACTATGAAAACGACTCGCGGCCTTGATTTACAATATTTTTCAGATTTCTCCAGATGTTTTGTTAACTTCGGACCCTTAGATCTTAATGTTTAGACGGTCACAATTCGTTTCTTAAAAGACACAAGTTGTAGACAAACATCAACTCTTGAACCTAGATGGATTAGATCATTCTCGATAAATACATAGCTCACAGAAAACGACCCCCAATACGCCATGAAAAACAGTCTCATTTTTTGGGTTTTTTCTCTCTAAAAAAAATCAACTCATGTACCCACTTAAATCGCCACATCCGTTAGTCAAATCACGAAATTGACTATACCATAATGAAATTGGAGTTAAATAATGTGCGGGCCAAATCTCGATCTCGGGTTTTCGAGACCAAAGAGTATAATTACCAAAATGTCACTCTTACTTACTTTTTAGCCTATTAACATTAAAATCGCCACACGAACAGACCGACCATGGAATTAGACTTTGAATGTGAATAAGGACTGAAAATAATGTGGGTCCGGCCTTGGTTATATTTTTGAACGGCCGATAGCAAAATTATGAAAATACCCTTTTACGGTTTAAATAACCGGCGACTAAACTGATCGAATGTGAGTCACTCGAGCTCTAGTATATAAAAATGAGACTAATGATTGGGTAATAAAATTGACCCGAATCTCGAGAAAGCTCTCAGGATCACTTGTTAAATTTAAGTAAAATTACTACTTTGCCTTAGAACCCGAATTAGACTTTTTGTCCTTACGAATCGAAGAGTCCGAACGACTATGCGACTCAAGTCACTAAGTTAGTATATACTTTTAAGAATTGTTGGGAATAAGTATTTTTTATTTTATGATAGATCCGGGAATTGGAGATCATCGAGCTGAATTAATATAAGGGAAGTACGGGCTAACTTCAAGTGAGTCTTGCATATGACTTATTTACTTGCATTTTATAATGAAAACGAGTGATTTGTTGCTTCAATGTCTAATCCATGTTATTAAGTGAGTAAGCATTGTATTGATGGTAGACTGAGCATGACATATTAAGACTTTAAAAAGAATCATGACATCATGAAAATATTAAAATCTTATGGCATGGTTATGAGATTAATACGATGCCCCGTCTGCTAGGGGGCAAATAAAGATTCTAGCGATGAAGTGAAGTAATAAGGGTGGAAATTATTAACCAGGTAATCCAATGAGTGATATCACATCGATTATATATTTTGGATCGCTCCCTAATTTACTAGTGTTGCCGTAGATCATAAAATGTTGCCATGTATGATTACAGCGTAAGCCTAAAAGCTGGTTTCATACGTCATATAATATTACCATTTGACAATTTGCATAGTTACAGCGGAAGCCTAAAAGCTGGATTCGTATATCATATATTGTTATCATTTAATTATAATGAATTTCAAGAATACGGTTTATGTTAATACAGAAAGTTAGTAGACTTATCATATCTAGACTCACACTAGCCTAGTGCTAATGAAGTTGTTGATGCAACAGATTTTAATAATGATGTTGATCATGCTTGAAATTCTGCAAGTTATATTAGAATTGAAGTATTTTTTGTGATCTCTAGACTTAACATATTTTGATGTAGCATAATATCGATTGTAATGTTGTTTTGTTGACCGGTCGGGATTTTAGTTTGTACTCATAGTTGTAAGCCCATAAGGGTCATATTATTGCACTTTACTTTATACATCGAACTCTGAAAGTAAATTTTATTTTCGCACTCTGATATCAGATATGTTGATAGAAAATCCCTAAACTAGTCTATATTTGGAGGTCTTACGAGTTTCACTCGTGGCCGGTCACGTGCCTTAACATTTACGGGATGAGTCGTGACATAGACTCCTTAAACCAACAATCCAGTTCGATTTTCCGATCTGATCTGATTCATCGGTTTTTAATTTCATTAGGTTCATCCCTAATGAAAAGTGTTTATTTTGTTGGTTTTTGCACTATCAACTATTCAAATTGTCTCCAACAATTTAGGATTTCATCTCGTTCTTTGAAATCATCAAAGCCAAGCTATAGAAATGCTCGTAAAACAGAACAAAAGTTCAAACAAACAAATCAGAATTCAACCAAACAACAAGAGTAATTTTATCCTTTCAGATACTGCAGGTTGGTTGATTCCATCTATCTCAATTCAAGCAATCACTTTGATATAATACCAATGAACAAAACAATCATATATACCAGTGCACATTTTCATCCTCTCTCTTCCTACAAAATCACATTTCTTCAAAACATAAGTTTCCTAAATGAACAACACATTTTCAAGGGGAATAAATAAAGAAGGAAAACAAAACAATGCAAATAGCCGAAAACCGAGATTATGATGAAAAGCAGCAACCACCAGTTTTCCCACCAGAATCCTGGCCTGGAACCACAATCTTGGTCCCCTTGAGGGAGGGGGTCTTCCCGAAGTCCGATCCATCGTTGACAATAAGGGACTTCTTGCTTATGATGCGGTAAATTTCCGTCAAAACAGTCAAAAACGCGCTTTCAACGTTGGTGGACTCGAGCGCGGATGTCTCCATGAAACATAGATTCTCTCTCTCAGCAAATTCTTGGGCATCTTCAGTGGGCACTGCTCTGAGGCTTCCTAAGTCAGACTTGTTACCAATTAGCATGATCATGATGTTCTTGTCTGCATGACCCCTTAGCTCCTCTAGCCACCTAGCCATGTGATCGAATGACTGGCGCTTTGTCATGTCGTAAACTAACATTGCACCAACTGCTCCACGGTAATATGCACTCGTCACTGCTCGGTACCTTGAGAGCAAGAAACAAGAAAACATTAAGAATCCCTGAAGACAATTAACAATAGTAAGGAAATAGTGTCAGTTTCAATAACAATTGACGTTCCCTGAAATCCTTAAAATTGATATCTTTTTTGTCTCCATAAGTCTCCATAAGCAACTACATCAAGCACTCCAACAAGAAGAGTAACTTTGTATTAATTTGAGATACCCTCCACCAGAATAGGTGGAGTCAGACATTGCTATTTTACCAGTTTGATTATTTGCATTGAACATGTTATAGACCACTTCATTCAACAGGTTCTAACCTCACCGAAGGAAGATAAGGTTCACAAACACATCTAATGTCATTCTGTAAATTAGCCTCCTCATCCTAAATGAACACAAAAGCAGGAAAATGGGAGTTCTTTAGAATGGAGCTTACAATCTATAAAAGTTTCCTCCTTGTATTTAAAAAAAAACGACTCAGATTTGCATATGTGATTATCCCAGAGGGCAGAAAACACAAAAGTACGGTCATCATTTTGCATATTTTTTATATTTATCTCTGAAAGGGACATCAAATAAGTGAAAGATATCCAATAAGCATCATGAAAGACTCTCGAAGACGCAATATGAATATTGAATGGTCCAAGCCATACAATAAAATTCTGGTCTGCTCGAGGTTTCTGAGTAGTCAATGGTTAAGAATCAGTGTCTCGTTGGGTTGTTTCCTAACAAGACAGTATGAGGAACTAATAACTGATGTGCCCAAACTCGCTTATTCAAGTGCAGGAAATTCTTTGCCAAGGCTGAAGAAAGCAACATCAAAATCCGTCTCTGTGTTCTCAATAATCACAAACTTGAATCTCAACATCTAGTGCAAGTCATTTTCGAGAACTAGTATAATTGTCTTGCCCAAAACAACTAGGTGTTTTCTAGTTGAGACATAGATATCTTATCATCCGTATTATGCTATCATCTGTCATGTTCAAACCATCTGTCCTAGCCAAAGCATGTGTAGGGTCCCAACATTGAGGGATCAAAATTTTCGTGCAGTCGACAATGATGTCAGTTACCCATCAATAACATCGAGCAAGCTATCATCCCTTATCACTGAAAGCAAGAACAAGTTTCCAAGCCAGAACTTCCATAGATACGGAATTCATAAAGGTCACTACTGTGGTAGCACCACCAGCAATCAGACTTCTGCATCAAATGGAACCATATACCCTCAGTTATTGATGCAGGGTAAAGTTCAGCGCAGACGGGGACAATTCTCCATAGAATCAGAGGTAAAGACAGGGACAGATAACTATTTGAAACACTAGTTCTAAGGTGCATAAATGTTCCTCTTGCTGAAAAAAACGAGGATATTATCTTGCCCCAATCTGATACAATCACCAACGAATTGCCTTATCCTCCTACCAAAGATGTCCCGTGTTTTCTGGGTTGGTTGTCAAATGGATATGTAATTCCTCACCCAATAATCGCATCTAGTGCCGGAAATGAGATCTCTTGGGATAGGTAGTTTAATCCCATGTGTAATCTGCTGAATTAAACAGGACGAAAGAGACTAATTCAAGCACCCCTATTTATTAACTAATCGCACATCTGGGAAATATACTCCAAGAACATTTATCGCAGATGAACAATTGGAAGCTAAAGCTGCAATATCAAAATTTGTTGCAATAAGAAATACCTTTCTTGGCCAGCAGTGTCCCAAATCTGGGCCTTAACCGTCTTGTGATCAATAACAAGTGTTTTAGTCTGGAATTCGACCCCAATAGTCGCTTTCGAATCCAAACTGAATTCATTCCTCGCGAACCGCGCCAAAAGCTGAGATTTTCCTACAGCCGAGTCTCCAATCAATACCACCTTGAATACATAATCAATCTTCTGATTAAAATCTCCATACAAATTCGACATTATTCCAATTACTCCCAAATCAAATGGTATTCAATTCCCTGATTTGAACATGCAATTTGTTGGGTAATATTAACCCAATTTGTAAGTCAGAAAAGCGGAAATTGGTTTTATCATTGAATCATGAGAAGAAAATTGTTTACTGGTATAATCAACAAACATAGAATCCACCTAAATCAGTTTAAGAGATATTGGGAAATCAATTACTAGGGTTAGGTTTAGGGTTTGTGAAGGAAGATCAGATGGAGGGAGGGAATTTGGGGAATGCCCCAAGTTGTCAATAGGTTCTGTGTTGCACAGATGAGTTTGGGGAGAGAGAGAGAGAGAGAGGGGAGGAGGAGGTAGGGAAATTGGGAAGGACCAACGACCGGTTCGGGCCCCATTAACGGTATTTGGTGTTAGGGAAAAGTTCCAGTGTAAGCGGGCTTCACGTACTTTATACAATTTTGGAGTAATGTTGAGTGAAAACATAAAAGGGGGAGATCTGAGCCGTTGATCGTTTGACCGTGTCGGCGTCTCAATCAAGTTGCGGTGGTGGTAGTGGGCACCTTGTCCATGTTGGAGTTGAGGGAATTCTACGGTAAGCATAACTTAAATGTTCTCTTTTTGAGAAAAAAGCAACTGGATTAAAAATTAGCAATTTGGCTCACTCGATTATTTATAATTGAGTTTTATTTTTATTTAAATTTTTTTTGTATTTATTGTTTTTATCTCAATTTTTTGTGAACTATTGATACATCTCGACGAGATGAATCTAATAAGTATAAAATTATGTCTAAAAATTAAAAAAAATCACTAAAGATTACAAATAAGCACAAAAAATCCTGAAAATCCTATTTTTGGATTATTTTTGTTTTTTTTGAACTTTTTTAAATTAGACCCATTATTTATAACTTTTCTGAAAACTCTCATCTACGAACCAATAATCTACAAAAAGTTGACGAAAAACAAAAAAATGCAAAAAAAATTCAAATAAAGACGAAATAATAATTTAACAATCAAGTCATGCCAAACCTTAGAATAAGTATAGAAATACAAATTATTCGAAATACAGATGTGCTCGGAATCCTTAAATGCACTTGAAGCTCACATGATTATAGAGTACCTCACATGCATCTGATAATTCGGAACACATCTATGTTTAGATGTGTACGAATAATTTGTACTCTAAGATTTTTTTTCATAACATTATTGAGGTTAAGGAAAAAAGGTAGCCCCAAGGGCAAAAATGACAATCTCCCCATTTCACTATAACTCATCATCTACTCAAAACACCTATCAATTGAGTTTTCTCTTCCATCCAAACAATGTAATCACCTCTCCACACACTCTGTGTACAAACCTCCTTGATTTACACTGGCTGTATTTGCTTCAAGAAAAAGTCTAAAAACACAGATTTTAAGTGCACATCTAGATATAAATATGTTCGAAATTGTCGGATGTACATGTGACTCACATGATTTTGAAGGATCTCATATGCATCCAACGGCCGGATGTGCACCTAATATCTGTGTCCCTAGAATTGTTTTTTCTTCAAATTTCTCCTTCAATTCTCACATTGGTAGCAAACCTTACACAAACAAATGTCTACAAATCACACCCCTTCAGGTTACTACCACTTTTAATCTCATATACTCTATTTTCTATTCTGATTATTAAAAAACCTCCCTAAAATTGCATGTCTAAAAAACTGTCAACAGTTAAAACATTGCACACGTCTTCATCTTTGATGGAGTTGGGAACCACATTCTGATAAAGAAATTAAAATTTAACCTGCTCAGAAGCCACAACCACGGGATTTCTCTCGACATTAGACACTTGAATTCCTCATAAAACAACCTCAAGAGAAGGAACTAATTCCTCTTCCTTCATAGAAGAACTATTATAAAGGAAAAAGTAGGGATGACAATTTAGACCGAATTGATGATTACTCGAACTGAACCGCGTAATTTTTTCGAACCGTAACTGTTTTTTTCCCGTGGATATGGGTATGGTAGGAACGGATGAATGCTCGTTTGGTTTGGTTATGATTTAGATGAATAACCAAACCATTTTTCGAACAGAATCGAAATCAAAACAACGTCATTCTATACTAATATATATATCCCTAAACCTAAATATCAGCAGGCCAGCGGCGCAAGGAATTGAGGAAGGGGATTTGAGAAATTGGCGCTCATTCAACACTCTCCAGTTGTGATCGGTGATTCACTATCAATCATTTCTAGTCTAGTAGACCAGCGATCGTTCATCTCTCCGATCAGTTGACTTCTCCTTCGCGATCAATTGAGTTCCTCAACCAGGTACTCTGCTCTCTTCTCATCCATATCTCGAACCTGAGTGAGGTATATATGCTGAACTTGTTGTGGTATGATGAACTTGTTGTGGGGGTACTTATAAGTAGATGTATATATAATCAACCAAGCTAATGAACATTTGTAGATTTTCTTACATCCAACTTAGTTTTTTGGAACCTGGGTGAAGGGATTGGAAAAAGCATGTTGGTTGAAACGCTTTGTATGGAATATATTTGTTTGATCATGAATCAAACTTTTAACTTATGGAAAATAACTATCTTCTGCAATATTTTTTATTTTTAAGTATCCCTGATCCTAATATTGCTTCGAACCGAGGTGTTATATTCATTGTCATTTGATTAAATGATGAAAATGAACGTATTTGTTTTCTGTGCTCCAGCATCAGTCGAGTAACCTTATCTTCTTCTTTCTTTTTCTTTTTTTGTGTGTGTGCCTAGAATTTAATCTAATTTAATATCTCAATAGATTTTCTTATTGGGTACCTTTGATGAAGTGACAATCAAAAACCCCTTAGCTGCAACCAAATGTGGTATAATAAACTTTTGTAGTATAATGAACTTGTTGTGGTATAATGATTTTCTGTATAGGCTCCTTGTATTTCAACGTCACAAACAAATAGGGGTGATATTTTTCAGTCAGTAACTCCGCTAGGACAATTGGAAAATGTAAGTCCACTACCATTATCATCCCTCGTTGATGATGGTAGGGGACAAGCAAATAATGTTGGCGGTGAATCTGATGCAATGTCTGATGACGATGATGCCAAATTACAAAGTCAATATTAGGCTCACTATAAGAGGACAAACATAAATGGGATATGGAATGCTATTTGCAAATATTGTGGAACAAAACTTGTCGGTGCGAACAAAGAATGAAACTTCACATTTGAAAGAACACAATACCCTAAAACATCTTAAAAAATATTGTACGAGGCAACAAGTTTCCACGAACAATTTCAACAAAGCATGTCCGATTTTAACCTCGTATAATTTTGATGCTTATACGGCAAGGAAAGAACTTGCAAGTGCCGTAATCATGCATAAATATCCTCTCTCAATTGTGGATCATATGGATTTTAAAAGATATTCAATGTCACTTTAGCTTTTGTTGAAGGTTCCATGTAGAAACACAATAAAGAGTGACATATTCAAGATATATGAATATAAGAAGATGAAGACATTGAGTTTGATAGTGAGTAATGCACGTGAATTGGTTATCACTAACGATATGCGGACCTCAATTAATAAAAAAAAAGGCTTTATGGCTATCACAACACGCTTCATTGATGATTCTTAGAATTTGCAAAGCTATATTTGGAGGTATATTATAATTTATTTTTATTTCTTTATGTTTTGCACAACACTCATATATAACTTGTTACCATTATTTATATTTAATTATCAATGTTATATGTTAGGTATATATATGTGTCATGTCCACACACAAAATTAGTTCTATGTGATCATTTGTTTGAGTGTTTGATGGATAAAACATTAATAAGAAGATTTTTTGCTTAACTATTGATAATTGCTCTACTAATGATGTCAAATAAGCAAATGTGTTACTTTGTTGCATATGTGTTATTGTGCACACATTCTTAATTTGATTGTTAAAGATAGGTTAGATGTCATAAAGGTGGTTATTGAGAAAATTCGTGATAGTGTAGGTTATTGGACAGCATCACCGAAAAGGGAAGAACAATTTAAAGAAACAACACACCAATTAAATGTGTGTTGTATTAAAAAACTGAGACTTAATTGTGCAATTAGGTGGAAATCAACATTTTTTATGCTTCAGACAACTTTGAACTATAAGGAAGTGTTTTACTATTTAAGCAGACAAGATAATCAATATCAATCTTGCCTGCACAAGAGTGGGGGTTTGCAAGAGATTTTTGTGAGAAATTGAATTTTTTTTTAGCCTAATGGAATTATTTTCTGGAACTAGATACCCCACTACTAATCAATGCTTTATAAATGCTTGTAACATTAGATTCTCATTTGGAAATTAGCTTTATAGTGAAAGTGAAGTGATTAAAGCAATAGCAAGTAAAATGCTAGAAACATTTGACAAGTATTGGACTGTGATATATGGTGTTGTAGGGGTTGATGCAGTGTTAGATCCTAGGTATAAAATGAACTTTATCTATTTTGATAAAATATATGTAACAAGGGATTTGGTAGAAGTTGAGAAAGTTCGTGCACTGTTATAAATTGCTTAAGGACTACCAAAGTATAAATTTAGGTGAGGGTATTGGTGAAACTTCTTCCCAATCAACTTTAGGTGATTGTGTTCAAATAATTGAGGATTATGATGTGTTCAATTTGAATAATAATTATCCAATAGTTTGTGAAAATTGTGAGAGAAGTAATGGGGTTTGTGGGTATTCTGGAACTTATAATTGTTTGTATGTAATTGTGAGAGGAGTAATATGGTCCATACAGTCTTAGCATTAATTCATATCTTAGCATTATCACAACTCTAATTTAGGTACATATAATTTTGAAAATTGTAATTTAGATTTGTTTTTTCAATCCTAGCATTATTGTACTTTTTATCCCAGCTGTTGAAATCAATGGCTAAGATGTTGTATCTAAAATTATATTTTTTTGTCTCTGGAACCAACCCATACACACACACACACACACACACACACACACATATATATAGTCCCCTTCTAATAAGGGATTCCTTATTTTGCTACGGTGCAAATTTCTTATTTTCTGACTAAATTTTAATGATCCGAACCGTTCAATGTATTTAAAACATGTTTTTAAGGGTATCTGCAAGAAATTAACTCAAAATAATAGCCAAAAAGACTTGTGGAAACCATTCCCAAAATTTGTTTAAGCCAATTTCTTGTGGTTACCCTTAAAAATATATATTAAAAATATTAAACGGTTCGGATCATCAATATTTAATCAAGAAATAGGAGGTCCTTATTTTAGCAAAATAAGAAATTCCTTATTTGAAGCTCTCTCTCTCTCTCTCCTCTCTCTCTCTCTCTCTCATTTGAGACTGTTGAAAACGTGACTAAATCTTTTCATTTGTCTCGAAGTTGAAACGTCCAAGATTAAGATTGGCTAGAAGTAATTATTGCTAGAAACCTTTGAAGATATAAATCATCCATTTGAAGATTAGTGTTTATTCATTGTCCGATTCTTAAATCTTTCCTATAAATTAATGTTGTAATATGTGGGAAAAGCACAGACTGAATAAAGGGAGACAACAAAGAGATGAGGTTAAGAGATTGTAAAAACTCTCCCACGTATAAAATTTGTTGTCTCTGTGAATGTACCAGGTTGACTGAAGACAGATTTGGCAAGGGCGCCCAGACAGGACGTCTGGTGTCTAGACGGCGACCAGATGGGAACCACCCGCATCTAGATGGGTGGCCCAAGGTTTTTTTTCAAAGAGCATATTTTTTTACATCCAGACGGGACATGTTGCATCCGGACAAAGCGCGACGTTAAAAATTAAGTTTTGTGCATTTTTTCAAGGTTATTTTTATATTGGATAGCTCATGTGTTGTTGGTTAGAAATATAAACCTACATGACACTCGAACTGTAACCCTATTTTTCCTCATCATAGTGAAGCACCTAAAATTTATCGGCGTACAATTAAGCAATTTGCTTAACTCGGAACCACATAAATCTATGTGTCATGTTCTTTCAATTGTGCAATTATTTCTCGTTCTTATTTTCGTTCTTTCCTAACATATATGAATTTGGGAGCCACGTAAATTCTCGTCTCTTGTTATTGAGTTTGTGTCATTGTCTGTGTATTGGGTTTCGATCCTTAGGCACTACTGATTCGCAACAAGATGAAGCAGTAGGTATTGCATATATCACCCATGGGTGAAGGGGGTGATTGTTGATTTCTCTGTGTTAGTTGTGGGTTGCTCCTTTGCAGCTAGGTTTGATCTAAAGAATCGAAAATTGATATTGGGTTTATCTTGAAGATCCTTTGGAGATCATGTTTGAATGCCGTCTTTGGCTTCTTCCTTCATTCCTCTGCTACATAAACTAGTATATATGCAGAGTTGAATCCAGAACTGAGCAAAAAGAGCAGAGAGTGAGCTTGAGCGATGGGAGCTCCTCCTTCGGGAAGGGTCGAAGCTTCTTCTCAGTGAGGCTCTGGCAAGGTAGAGGAAAATGGGTATGAGATGAGGGCAAAATCAAAGGGTGTGAGGCAGAGATGGTGAGAGAGCATTGAGTTCCTTTGTGTAAAATTTCTTTGATATATTTTGTATAAATATTGTAATTCTCTCGGCGTTTGTCTATGTGCTTGTGTAATTGATCATATACACAATAATAAATATGTCACATGTACCAATCCAGAGCTTCGAAATAATGAATTGGGAACATCAAATGCCATGCAAATCGGAGATGACAATCAGTCTACGAAAATTAAGGTTAAGAAGATTTAGAGAACAATATTGTATTGTGGCAATGACAACGTTGACAACACCTCAACGCATAAGAGCATGCACAAGAATGACAAAGGAATAGACAATCGCTGTAATTGTGCCTCCAAAACATGACTCTCGGAGAAGATGCCCAAATATTACAACATTGATGTGTCACACAACAACAATGGGGGTAAGAAATAGACCTGAATCTATTTTCTGACATTTTAGATGACATTTCATACTAACAGTTGACAAGTTGCTTCATGGCACTAAATTGCTTACGTGAAAAATGTGAGTTCGTGTACATATATTTTTATCATAATTCATAAATCTTTATTTAATGTAATGTTCGTTTGATAAATATGTAATTACAAAAAAAAGTAATATGATAGCACAAAATACATAAAAGAAGTCAAAAAGAGTTTTTTGAATATTTGATGATACTTGACTTGTACAACATCGCGTGTGCCCCGCCTCTAGCATTCCTAAAAACAAAAACAACAACTTTGACAATAAAGGTTCGAGGGTTATGGAGGTAATGGTGGCCAAGGTTTAAATTTAGACAAGCAGCCAAACAGCTAGATCATCTTGACTCGTATACGTATTGTGTGTGCCTCGACCTTTAATTTTTTCTAAAAAATAAGAAGAAATTGGACAATATAGGTTTGAGGGTTAGGCAAGCATTTAGACAAACATTATTTTGCAATAATACTACTAACACTTTATTTTGTACCTCATATTTTACTACATGCTGATATGGCACCTACCTCTCTTTCTCTCTCTGTGAGCTGTCATTAAAAGAGTACTACCTTAGCATGCGATAAAACATAAAATAAAAAATAAAATATCAATAGCATTAATATTCTACTTTTTTGCCGTATCTCTAAGGTATGTTGCAGTTTGTCCAGCCAACTCATACTCTTGAGCATCACAATCTTTATCGAATTTTATCTTTTGATGAACTCTTTTTGCAATGAACAAACCTATTTTTGTATTTCTCATAAGGCTAAAGGATCAAACGCAGGGCATCCCATTATGCATTAACCGAGAATCCACCCCATTCTAGTTCGTTTTTGTAAGCATTTGTTTCTGGCTTAGACATAATTAATTGTCCAACCTGTTACCCCCACATCCACCAAAAGCAAAATTCAACTTCAAGCAAAGAGATCTCAAGAGACAAAATGACTGCATTTTCCCCTTCAATAAAGATCCACATTACAACCACCACACGTCCGAGGAAAAAAAAGCAGTAAAAACAACTCCAACATCACGAGTTACCAGAAGCAAATAAAACATTTACATCTTTTTTTCCTCCCGTTCTTCCCTTTCATTGGGATTTGATGTGATCGAGGCTCTCAGAAACGGACCTCATCCTAGGCCGAACCTCTGGATCCAGTTCCGTGCAGTTGAGTGCAACATGAAATGCAGCAACAACTTGTTTCTTCGCATGAACCTCGCGTACAAGTGCAGAGTCTATAATTTCAGACAAGGGTTTTTCTTCCCGAAAAACCTTCCGCACAAGGCTCTCTAGCCCCTTTCCATCATTTTCCAGGCCCAAATCCGGAGAACGACCTGTTAAAATCTCCAACAGCACAATTCCAAAAGAGTACACATCAGATTTCTGCGTGTACTTGTTTCCTGAAACTCGAACCTCGGGTGCCCTGTACATAATGGATGAAGAGGGTGGATTTTTGGGGCTCAATATGATTTGGCTCAAGTTGTGCTTTTTAATTGCTGGATTGGTGGATTTTGAGATGCCCGGGACAAGTCGTGCAAGTCCAAAACCAGAAATGTATGGGCGAAGGTCATCGTCAAGAAGGATTTTTGAGGATTTTACATTACCATGTACATGTTTTCGAGGGCTGCATTCATGAATGTGCGTTAGACCCCTAGCAATGCCTTGGGCAATTTTCAACCTTGCCGCCCATGATAAAGGTGGTGATGATTCAGCTGGTCCTCCTGTAGAGGACCAAAAGACCTTGATATGATATATTGATCAAAAGGGAAAACATACCACAAACAGAAAGAAATATCTACAAAATACTTTCGGAAGAAAAAGAAGAAAGACCCATCACGATGAATCTTTGGGTTACAAAAATGCCACCCACATTTATTTTGGTAAAAGAACGAACATGTTAGCAATAACCCATGTGAGGTTAAGAGACTTGACACATATTAACATTTACTCTTAACGTCCAAACCCACGACAAACATTGGGGGAAAAAAGGCATAGTCAAGTAGCTTGCACTGACAAACGTAGTTAACCAACTATATAGAATAATCTCACACCATATTAACAATTTGAAATATCAATCAAAACGTGAAAACAAGACAAAGAAAACCACGAGAACAGCTTCGGACTCTGTGAAATGATGATTCTTGTGCTAGTGGTAAAAAAAATTTCTAGTTACATATCTCACTCAAATAAAACCTTGCCATTACAATTTAAGAGCTGTGCCTTCGTTGGTGGTCACACTGGGGACCACTCATCATCATTTCACTTCAAAATATCCCAAAGAGTAAGCAATAAAAAGGGACACAAGATCACAAGACACTGGTAATAAAATATGACTTTTGGTGTCCTTCAGTGAAATGACAAGAGACATTAAGCATAAATAGCTTAAATCTCAGGGGGGAAGAAAACAGAGTAAAATGACAGGAGACATGTCCTTTAGTAAGTATTGATTGAGCTGATAAAGACAGAAAATAAGAATATGTAGTAGTTGCAGTCAAGTGGTCCAGGGGCAATAAAATCCAGTGGAGCCAATCATTTATTTACCAACACCACAGAGCAAAAATAAAGATGGTAGGGTTGGTTTGATATGGTAACTTGTGCTATTTACAGCCCTAAGCAACAAAGTAAATGTAGAAACGATCACACTATCCTCTCAATGGAAGGGTACTCCTGTTATCTTACGTACTTAGTGTATACATGAGGGATGAAGACTATCCGAACATGATAAAAAGAAGCAATCTTAAAATTTAGTAAATTAGTTTCTCATAACCGCTGGATATGAGGAATTGGTTTCTATGACTTTCCGTAAAAAGGTAGTTAAGAATGTTCTACAAGAAGTTGTAGGAATGGAAAGTGATGTGAAAATCTTCATTTACAAAATCAAAAGACTAATCCTTTTAATCTCGTCGCCTCCCCACAATCGACTTAGAGTATGCAGCCAATGATCTATTGATGCATTCATAACGATCAAAATTTATGAAGTTGTAGCCTATAAAACCAATAGCATATAAATCAAATCAATTGGGACTCTCAGAGTAGAAACATTAAACCACACCTTCTAAGAGTGATAGGATATATCAGACAATCATTGGTACTCAAAACGGTTCAGAGGATTTCACAGACCAAAGACTACAAGTACTATTAACATGTTCATGCGTACCTCTTATCAACTTGACTGTTTTGGTTAACCCCGCCTTGTTTTCCAACTTCCTCTCACAAAAGGTTTGAATTGTCCCTACACAGCTGAAAACTAGTGTACTGGGAAATCTTCTAAATCAACAATGGGGTAAAATCGTCCAAAACTTGGAAGCTCTTAGAAGCATGCCACCGAGGTCGGTAATGCCAAAACAACAATAGTAGTTATGTCATTTGCTGGAGTAGCTATCTCCTCATGTGGTAATGCTAGGATTCCAAGGCAAAAGTGCTTCTTCCATGCACAAGCTAAACAACCCTAAGAATTTATCCTTCTACCGTCCAACAAAAACATAATCGACCAAGCAAAATACGGATGGCAGTCTTTGCTGCGAAATAAGTTTTTCTTATGCCTGATCCTTCAGAAAGCGTAGTAGTGCAAAGTTTTATGGTTCCCCAGAGTTTGTGCAAGGTTTCACGTTAGAAGCAATAGTTCGTTAAATTTGATTGATCAAGTGAACAATGTGAATGATCTTTTTTCTTATGTAGGAATTCAGTTTGCTTACACGAAGGCAGAGTCTGCCGACTCATTGGGAGTGAAGTTGGATTAATGCAGGGTGGTTGACTTTTGTATTGCGAGGCACGGGCACAATTTGCTAGTTTAACAACAAACTAAAATAAGTTGATACTCCAGAGATATCACTATGCTAGGCAAGTATGACACACTTCAAGAAATTTGCACCAATAGAAATCATCAATGAAAATGGAAGCTAATCACTCTATTAAACACAAAAATCAGGATCAGGATCTATACCGTGCAATGCGGTGTACAAGCTTCCCTTGCGAATGAAATCAGAAACCAACAATTTCTCATCACTAGCATAGTAATACGCCCTCAGCCGCACGATATTGGGATGCTGAACCCTCCCAATGGTCTCCACCTCAGACTCGAACTCCTTGAACCGCCACATGCCATCCGCCTCGCTCAAACGCCTCACCGCAACCACTGCACCGGTTCCACCCGATCCCCTCCCCACCACCACCCTGTACACAATCCCACTCCTGCTCTTGCCCACAACATAGGCCGATGCCCTCAACAAATCCTCTAATTCCAAACCAAACCCTTCATCCACCACGACAAATTTACCATTTTGCCCCTCCTCGCTCACCTCCTCCTTCTCCAACTTCTCCCTTCCCATTTTTCCCTCGTCGGACCTCCATTTTCTCCGAAACACCCATGCCGACACGAAAACCACCCCGATAACTACCGTAACGCCCGAGATTACGGGGACGGCCACCGACCCAGTTCTCGCTTCATTTCTCCTCGCAAAACCTGCGTCAGGGTTTTTAGGGTTTTCAGGGTTCGAGAAAATCCTAGGGTTTTGAGCCTCTGGATCCGGACACTGCGACTGCAATGGGAACCCACATAGACTAGGGTTTCCCGAGAATGCGGTGGGGCCCTGATTCAGAAGTGACCCCACCTGGGGTATTTTTCCAGTGAGGTTGTTGTTCCGGAGATCCAAGCTTAAAATCACCGGGAACCGCCCGTACGACGGCGGAAGCTCGCCGGAAAATCTATTGTGTGACAGATTTAGGGTACCGGCGAGGTGGGTCAGGTTAATTAGGCATTCCGGCAAAGACCCATTGAGGAGATTGGAGGATAGGTCCAAGTGGGTTAGTGCTTGAAGGGATGAGATTTGATCCGGAATGGGTCCGGATAGAGAGTTGTTAGAGAGAGAAAGACGGCGGAGAGAGAGTAGGGCCCCGAGTTCCGACGGGAGGTAGCCGGTGAATCCCTTGCTGGAGAGAGAGACGGCAGTGACTCGGTAGTCATGGTCGCAGTAGATTCCGGACCAGTGGCATGGGGTGAGGTCGGAGTCTGACCAGGTGGCGAGGAGCCGGGTTGGGTCGGTGGTAATGGCGGATTTGAGGGCGAGGAGAGAGAGACCGTCGGAGGAGAGTGAGGAAGCGAGAGAAGTGAAGAATATGAGGGAGGAAACAAAACCAAGAGCAATTGAGTTCATGATTGTTATGGTCATTGTCATTGTCAATGCAACGAGGAGTTGCAGAGAGAGAGAGAGAGGAGGGAGAAAGAAGAGGATGAAGGATGGAGTTTGAAAGGGGGGCTGATTTCGAGGTGGCAGAGTACGTGGCTAAATGCAGTTTGAATCTTTTTTCTTGACCAATATACCCCTATAGGTCATTTTGTTTAAAAGAAAACAAATATTCAATTTAGATTAATTTTCACTTTCATTTTAACAAATATTCTATTTGGATTAATTTCACCTTTTATTCTCTTAACTATTTTATTTTTATTTATTTTATTCATAAACTATTAATTTTATTTAAATAATATTTAAACTATATAATTTGCAGTCAAGTACTTCAATCTGTAATGATCCATTAAATTCGTAACGAAAAATATTATGTATGACTTATTTTGATTTTTATTTCTTAAACTATCTCATATTTATTTATCTTTAAAATATTATTTTTTTATCCAAATAATTATGAACTAATCGATTTTACACCTAGTTACCATAGTCATAATCAAAAAATTTGTAAGAAATTTATTTAAAACAAATTAATTTTTCAATTATTTATATCTTTAGTATTTTTAAAGTTTTTTATCATGATTTTTACTTTTTAAATTCCTCAATTAACATAAAACATAAAAGTTCAAATTGGATTAAAAAAATAACCAAAATAAAAACGTTAGGCTAAATCCCACCAAAAATATGGAACTATAGAATTTAGAAACTCGAAAAAAAAAGTACAAAGCATTTAGAAATAGTAGTTTAATTAGTTAACAAAATGACACAAAATTTAAATACTTTATGAATTCGACTCAAAATTTGAACACTTAACAAACTTGACTCACAAAATTATTACACTGAATATATATGTGACTAGTCATTACTGCTTAAAAGTTCATCAACTACGTACCATAAAATAATCTAGCACAATAGTAGCACAAGAATCACAAAAATAAGTTCACAATTTCATACTACTTACTAAAAACTTATTAACACATTAGATTTAGTCACAAAAAAATACAAATAAATTTATTCATAATAGTGATGTTGGTGGCCCCATCGACCTTATCGGAGTGGCTCCAAAACTTGAATTGGTATTGGAAGAACATAAAAAGTAGATCTATGACAATTTCTTTTTACAAAAAAATAACTACAGATAGAAATAATCAAAAAAATAATTTTTTTTGAATCTTTTTTATAGATAATTTAAACTAAGGTCTCATTAACTCTTATAGCGTAGGTTTTCATTCTAATCCACTTTTTGAAATTATGTTTTCATCCCATTTTTATATGATTTGACATTTTTATCATTACTTTTGACTTTTGAGTGTTAATTTACTCCCTTATTTATACTATATATTATTGCAGGGCGATTTTTTATGAGAATCATCTTGAGA
>JABCMJ010003118.1:0-48118 GCA_014822125.1 Arbutus unedo
TTTAAATAGTTAGGATATGAGTAAGAAATTAGTCTCCTACATTGAAAACAAAATTAAGTTTTGCTCGTTAATTTAAATAATTTTACCTTGATATTTGCAATTATCTCTTAATTCTTCCATGAACTATATATAACTAGATATAAGTACGTGTGTGTTCAACAAAAGGTATGCCAATATGTGTATGCCGGATCAGGAAATGTTGCGCACAACAGCCTTTGTTACGCATTAAAATAATATCGTTTTGCTACGTAGCAGAAACTGCTATAGGCTCCTCAATTCCGTGTATGCCAGTTCTATAAGTTATTGTGCCAGAGTGAATGATTGTTGCTAGTATTTGACAACTGCATTGCAATTTTGTTTTCATTATAAAATCATAATGGAGTTGGTATGTTTTAAAGATCAAGCTAGTGAGCATTGAAAGCAACTTTTGGCCTCATTCTTCCTATGACCTAAAACCAAAAGAGACAAACCTTGATTAATTACATGGATTCTAATTTCTGAATAAATTTAGTGAAGTGGCCTAAGAGAAATGATTGGTCCGGAACGCAAAGTTTATTAGACGCGGTTCAACTAGTTGAGACTCTTGGAATAGTTCGAGTAAGAAGTCTCAAAGTGGGCACTGTCAAGCACATTCAGCAAGGATCAAGGATAATTTCGTTGTTACAAGTGTAAAAGTGTTTGTGACGATCGCGAAACTCGTGGTGTAATGAGAATAGTACTAGAGTGCAGAGCTTTACCCTGACTTTATTTGAGATCCTTGTAAGTAAACGGTAAAATTGGCCTCCTAAAAATTAATTAAGATACGCGTAAACTGGTTCGGATACTCTGAGTTATAAAAAAATAGTTGTAGAGTGTGACTAGTGTTGCCTAAAACAAGTTATATCATCATCATATAATTATGATAATTGAAGTACAACAAGATAATTATAATTTCTCCAATCCAAAAGGCTATAATGCAAAACTTCAATCATGATTTATAAGTAAAATCAACTGTTTCAGAATTGGAAAGATTGGACATTCAATGATTAGGGTAGCCCCTAATTGCCAACTTTAGAGCTATCTTAATTAATTTTATTGTTCACAGGCTCCCATGGAGCTAAATGGAGTTAGTACCCTTGGGATCAAACACTACGTGGGAATCAAGCTTTACTAAAAAACTATATATATACATACATGATCAATAGAAATCCTAGTATGGAATCAAAGAAAAATATTAAAAAGGTATTTTTTGTTTTGACGTGGAATAAAAGTAACATTATTTACAGAGAAATATCGACAATTCTTGAAATTCTTATCGAGACCGAAGGAGAAAAAAAAGGGTCAATGAATCCAATTCAACTCTATTCGTATTTGAATCTCGGAATAACAGATAGAATCATGATTGAATAGTGTGTGTGTCTATATAAAATTAAAACTAAGATAGAAATTCTACATATAATATAAGGTTCTCTTAATTACAGGTGATGATGCCAACTGGAGGAAACTAAATTGATGTTCTAGTACTCACGCGTTGGTTCTTGCACATAAGTCTTAAGACCATGATTGATTTTTCGGCTAAGGATCTTCAACAATCAAATTAGTAATTGAATTGAGAGTGTATGCTGGAAAGAGTGTGTGTATATATATTGGAAGAAATTAGACTTCCATGGCTCTGCTATAAAGTCTTACACTAAAAATAATAAGAGAAAATTTCAGTAAATTGAGCAACAAATTAAAGAGAGCAAAAGCTTTGCTCTATACAACTTATGATGTGCTTCTTAAAATCACCCTAAGAAGCTCTCCACATATAACCTCACGAGGTGACAAGGGTAACACCTTCTTCCAAACAATTATAAGAGTGGATATTCAGTCAATTAGCCGGTGTGTTCTAGCATACACTCATTAGTAGACGGTAGAATTAGTTCCTTAGAAACTAGTCGACATAAACATAAATTGGTCTGGACACTGAGTTATAAAAAAAATTACCTAAGTGTGCAGATCTATAGTAGTGCTCAATAATTTGTTAGGGTGCAAACAACCTTCAGCAGTGATTTGTGTCTGGGGTTGTTGGGGCAGAGCCTCCACGGCACGCAATTAGAGTTACGAAGTTTTGAGAGAAAACACAGCTCTCAGAGAGATTACGAGAAGACTTGTACTCTTAATTCAATTTCATAGTAGACTAGTGTGGCTCCCGTGATTTTTTCTCGCATTGAGATTTTCCACATATATCTTGTGTCTTGTATTTTTCGTTCCGTTTTTCATTAACGCACAACTGTTTTCTTATTTCAATCTGTAATTCATTATTTTCAAAATCCGTAAGAGCGTTGTGCGATTAAACGGTTATTCGAAAATTCCTAACACAATTTTCTTTCTTCCCAAGAAGATGCTAAAAGAGGTTGAAGGTATCCTAAGAGCTTTCCTTTAGAATGGAATAACTCTTAAAGCAATCTGGCTGTAGAATTCAATGGGAATGGGTTTGCACTCCTAAGAAAGAAGAGGGGTTTGGCTTTATGTTGAAGACCTACCTCTATGTGTGTGAAAGTGGGATTATTACTGCTCAAAGGACTGCTGATGGAATCCAAGGGCTGCTGGAGCAGTCTTTCTTCTTTGACCAAATAAGTCCCAAACTGATTTTGGGTTGATCTTGAAGATCTTCTACAGATCATGCATGAATGCTCCCTTTGTTTTTCTTTCATAAGTTTGCATGTAAATACATGTTTGTAATCTATGTAGAAGCATATCTGTAGAGTGGTGAAGTGTGTGCGACAGTGAGGGAGAGGAGTTGAGTACTGGTGTGTTCCTTTTCCGAGAGTTTTTTTTATAACTTTGTGTGTGTTTCAGTATAAGTGAAATTTTCTCTCGAGGCTCGTGTGTTCAGTGACCAACTGTCATTCCACAAATTCCAAGGGTATGATATGAGCGAAAACAAACAACAATACGTTTCCATAATAAATAAATAAAAATTCTCAGGGGTTGGTTGGTCTAATGGTCAAGTTTTTGGACTTAGATGTATGCTCTCTCTTAGGTCTCAGGTTCGAAATTCCTCATGTGCTATCAATTCTTTTGGAGGCCGTCCATACACGGCAAAATACTTAGGCTTTAATTGGGACCCCCGCAAGTAGACGGTGGAATTGGTCTTCCGAAAACTATTCAGCATTATGTTGGGAGTAATCCCAAAGCCAACTGAATACCTCGGCTATAAAAAAAATCAATTCCCAAAAAAATCAATTAAATAGTAAATCTGGGCTTGCAGTGACCAAACTGAGAATAAACCCTATACTACTCATTAGACTCTAGACTCTGTCCCTTAGGATTACCTTCATTTCCTATAAAAATGGTTAAATACAACGACTTAAGCCGAAACTCGTATCGAATGCAAGTTAAATCATATATAGTTTAAAGAAGTCTAAAACATCTTGTGCCAAAATTATAAGTTTTTAGTTTGTATAAAAGTATAAATATTGCCACAACCGACAACTTATGCACCTATATGCTGGAACTTACATCCTAACGACGGCGTCACCAAAAAACCAATACATTTTATAAATTTTCACTGATGGTGTCACATGGAGACCAATATGAGATAATCACAACTCAATCATATCATGCATATGGACTCAAACTATCCCTACACAACCAATGCAAATGTCAATTAATTCATCACAAATAATCACCACACAAATTCCTTCCAAAGTATTCATTAAGTAGTACTCAAGTTTTAAGAAAATTAGTCTTCACTACCGGTTGAGGAATAGCCCAACCGGTTGACTTTGCTTCTGAAATAAAATTTTTACAAGGCTCAACTGGTTGAAAACATTCCTCAACCGGTTAGTTTCAACATTGAAAAAAGAGAGAGGAAGTATGTGTTTTTGTTTTTTGAAGAATAACTGACTTAGTAGAAATCAGACTGCAGGTTGCGAATCAATTCGAATTGTTTTATTGTCCGCACAAATATAGGTCTTCAAAAACTGAAAAATGATGTATATATAAGCTTTTTTTTCCAAAAACATCCTCTCTATTTTTTGATAAAATTGTCGAAAATTCAAAAACTTCCTCTCAATTTCTCTTTGTAAATGGATTCTTTTTTCGGTTCCAAAACAATTTTATCAAAAAATATTCAATGATTTATGATAAATAAGAAAAAAAATTGTACCGAATTCATTTGTCTGATGTACAAGTACCTAAAAAAACATTTCTCAAGAAATTTTCATTTTTCCTATTCTTTTTAATTAAAAAAAAAAATTATTTTTGCCCCTTCGGAAAAGAACAACTAGTCTCATTTTTATCTTTTGTGGTCTATTGAAACTAATTTTTTTTATCTTTTTACCTTTATTGATCTATTGAAATGTAATTTTTTTGATCATTTCTATTTACTATTTTGTGATATTGATGAGAGAAATAAAAAATATGAAATTTTTTAACAAGTTCTTAAAAGAGAAAAATAATTTTCAAAATAAATTATTTTGAGATTAGTGAAGCTTTTTAAGAACTTTCAGAATTTTTTTACTATTTATCTTTCTCTTTGTGAGACGAATTAATAATCTTACAAAATTTAACGTAAAATGCACGGAATAGAATCTTTTAAACAAAATTCTCTAAAAAAAAATTAAGATCAGTGAACAAAAATGTATGGGTATGCAGTATGATTTCAAAAAACATAAGGGTATATAATGTTATTCTATCAGAATCGAGGGGTATTTCTGAAGTGTACCGAAAAATTAATATTTCTTTGCCGGCTTGCCCCTCCAAAAAAACCCGGTTCAACTGCCCGGTACAACCTAAAATTAATCTTCTAATTCATGATTAGCGATTGAAACCGCAGGGGAGAAAACATCATTAAAATACAACATTCTTCCTTCTCGATCTCTTCTTCAAGCCACACCCATCACAGCCTCTGCGACGAGGCCCCCGGAGGGCGAAGAGAGAGAGGAACGGAAGAGAGAGAGAGAGAGAGAGAGAGAGAGAGAGAGAGAGAGTGATTATATATGTATGTAAGCAGAGTGGGAGAGATCCACAACTTCTCGAGTGCTTCCGAATTGCTACGGCCGTCTTCACTACCAACAGAACCTATCATCATCATATTCGCATTGACGGGTGAGTCTCAAACCCTAAATTTTCGAATCCTAAAACCCCACATTGAAGCCCCAGTTGCGTTGTTATTTCGCTTTCTTTTTGCTGTCGAATTAGTGGCATTCCGAAGCCCAATTGGTTGGTTTGTCACTTCACCACTCGCCACTCCACCTAACAATGCTTTCACTTGACCCCAAGAGTGTTTGTCTTTGTAATTAATTTTCAAATCTCTATCTTGTTTTCTTTCCTGATTATGTATACTTATTTGTTGTTACCACTGCTTCAGGTTTGTTGGTTGAAAAGAAATTGTATTTGTGTCAATCTAATATCTGAATATGCGAATTCGTCAGTGTGCGAGTGGATGTGGGGTTCACCAAAAGTAGACATACATGAGATTGTCTGCTGTGGTTATTGGCCTGCTTAGCTTTCTTACTTAAGAGGACGAGGAGGGGAAATATCTTCATAGCAAGATGACTGATGCGGATGCTCTTGCGGAGGTTGCAGGCTCTAGATTTAGTGAATTGGAGCTGATTGGAAGAGGATCCTTTGGTGATGTCTATAAAGCGTAAGACCTGAAAGTCAATGGATTTCATTTTTACGTTTGTTTATAATGTGTTGCTCTTGATCCTCGTATTTTGCTTTAAGAATCTGCAAGACTGAAATGAAGTTCCTATCTTAATTATGATGACAGTCTGGTGAATTATGATCGGTTCTTCCCATTTATGGGTATTGTGTGTGCGTAAGAATTTCATAGTTTGAATTTTCATTTGTACCCTAACTGAGTTCCTTGCTAGTGACAGTTACTTGTCTTCCTATCCTTGATGTATGTTGCTCCTGTTTGGCAAATCTAATCTAGAAGAGATAATTGGATCCTTCAGAACACTTGATCTAAGGGTCGCCATGTGCACACGTGGAGTTACTGCTTGCTCTTATGACTACGGAAGTTTGCTGATTTTGCCTCCACTAGCTTAATGTTGCTTGTTGTTGATGATTCACGCTGCATTACTTCACTAGTATTTTACTTTGAATTGAAGATTCTAGCTGTAGTTCACTTCGTACATATGATCACGGTAATGGCTGGGTTGGGGTACTTACATTTTTTGCATTTATTATTGTGGCCTCTAGCTATCCTATGCTTTCATAGTTACAGCACTGAAGTAGTCTAGGAAATAGTAAACTTGCAGTGTTCATCAATTTAGAAGCATAAGACATGTTAAAGTTGGCAGATGATATGCATATTTGTCAACTTGTGGCCATCTTATAATGGTAAAATTTGTTGGTATCATAGCTAAAGGCCAATTTTGCATCATGTTTGTGATGGCAGGAGGAAATACATTGGCTTATTACTTGAACCTATCTTTTGTTGGACTTAGAACCTTATGTTGCATTTACACATACATATGTGGAAGACGTGACATGATACAAATACACTGACCATGACATATCCTGGAAAAGTAGGAAACAGACGTGTCAATATTTCAGTAAACTTTATCTTTTCACATAAGAATAGCAAGCATATTTATTTACAATCTGAATAATTCTACTTGTAATTTAAAATGTTGGAAGATAAAGTTCTTAAAAGTCATGATATAAAGCATGTTCGTCATATTTGAATTCTTGCTTCGTGTTTAGTATTTTATCACTATCATTTTTCCATCTTAAAGTCAGCCCTGAAATTTGTATTCGTAATGCATGTGATAGATTTCATTTAGACATGGTTAACAATGAGCTGAATTGGATGAGTTGCCAAAAATGTAGGACACTAAACCTATTTAGTGGTCACCGCATAGGTCATGTTGGTAAGTGTTCGACAGGTATCATCTAAGAGCCCGAGAATTCTTGTTATATGTAGAGTATTATAACTACGAGGATCTGATCACGTAGCAAGCTTACCCATTGGTTTCTCCACCTCTCTCGATGACAAAATTGCACGTATCTTGAACTGGACAATTGCAAAACTCTCTCCTCTCCTTACACCCACGCAGTGTACAAATTTCCAAGGACTGCACTACTATGGTAGCAACCTTCCCCATCATGAACCAAACAATTAAGCATAACATCCAAACCACACTTTCGGATGAGAGGCCAATATTTTTGCAGCGGAGGCACAAATACTTAGTTCACTACCATATACGCACAAGCCTACAACAATCATACCTGCAATCCTGGTTCTTCTAAATGTCAGGATGACCACTTTTAGTTCGTTATATTTTAGGTTCACATGCATAACTCTGTAGACTGTCAGATAATGAGATGCATGACTACATTTGATTTTTTATTATGCAGCTTGTCCCTTGACGTCTGAAACTGCAACTTCTTTGTAGATCTATAAGTTTTTTTGCGGTCTATGAAATTCGTTTATGATATTGTGTGATAATTAGTTTGCATACTTCACAGTTGCTCTCTTGATTTTCAGGTTTGATAAGGAGCTTAAAAAAGTGGTTGCTATCAAAGTTATTGACTTGGAAGAGTCGTGAGTAGATAGCTTCAACTATGTCTACTGTTTACAATCTATGTTAGATTGTTCCTTCTCTTGCTGCAACTGCTCGCTTATGCTTTAAATCGGTTTTTATATTTATGTCCAGAATGAACCTGTTTATCGGGGAGCTACTTTTTTCTTTCTGTAAAGGTATCAGTAGGTGTTTGATTGCTGCTATTGCTTGCTGATAGAGCCTTCCATGACCATTCTTGTGGCACACACAGCACAAAATTCCTGGATCCATCTCATATACCTATGTGAACTTCTCAAAATGTAGTAGCAATTGAGACCTGTTGAAGGGATCTGCATGTCTAATCAGCTTCTATGTATTAGTTATCTGTTTGTGGATTTAGAGAAAGATGGTTGATTGCAAGTAATATGGTAAATAAATCTTGATACATAAAGTTGAGGCGGGTGGTTAATCTGCAACTATTTCACAAAGAACAGGCTAGCTGTCAATTAACTGGGCTTTGCTGAATAGTGCATAGAATTGATGGGCTGAGCCAGGGCCTTTGAGCAAGGGGAATGACTTAAGAACAACCTCAGATGTGCTGCTGTTGCTATGGTTATTTCTTTCCTCTCTCTCTTCTCCCCTTTAGGCAATTTTCTGTGGCACCTAAAATAATTCTTAATTTCTTGAGATTTAGAGCAAGTAATGGAGAAACTCCATGAAAGTAAGATTAGTGATTCAAACATGTTAATTGGAAAATGCCCAGAATAGGGTCCCAAATAAGGAAAGATATGTGGAAGTCTGAGACAAGCACCAAATGGTGAGGCCAGTGAAAACTTTGTAGGGTGTTTTGACTAGTGAATGATCTTACACCTCGTGCTTACAGTTTTTCCATAGGTGGAAGTCAGATCTATGGATTGCATAACATTCTTCTCTCAACTGCTCTTCTCTCATCTGTTCTGTAGTTACTCCCATTACACTAATTCTATCAAATTTTTCTTTCACAGAGAAGATGAAATTGAAGACATTCAGAAGGTATTGCTCCACAAATTTGCTCAGTTGGTTTGATTTGTTGCGAATTAGATAATCAAATGTCTTCGTAATACATTTCTTACAGGAAATAGCAGTTCTATCACAATGTCGATCAGCATATATTACGGAATACTATGGGTCCTACCTCCACCAGACCAAACTGTGGATAATAATGGAGTACATGGCTGGTGGATCTGTTGCTGATCTTGTAGGTTTTTCTACTAGCTTCAGAATGTGCAATTCATAAATGGGCTTCATTCATGCTTGTCTATTATTGCCTGACTAATTGGTTGCAAGCTTGTCTATTATTGCCTGCCCAGTACTAAATTATCTGAGGTCTTTTTAGAGGAAAGAAGGGATAAATTCTCTTTTTCCTCACATTCCTTTCTAATTGCTTGGCAAATAATTAGAAGTCCGAGCGGACAATGTAATGTTGTTTGACTTTTTTTCATTTTCTCCACTTGTTCTTATCGTTTGTCCACACTGGAGTTTGAAAGCAATGCCATACTATGTCTCTAATATTAATTTTATGTACATGTGGTGTACGTAGAATAATTGTTTAGCAAGGAAGAATGAAAAGAGAGATGCTAAATTGACTGAATAATAATTGTTTGGCACTGCACCCCCGATGTCGATTCTTAATCTGTCTAAATTCGTTTCTTGAATTTCATTCTTCTCGAAGAAATATCCCAGTCACAAAGGAATTCCATTGCTCAAATAGAAGAAGTATACTAGTGACATAACATTGTCCAATATAACACATTAATGAGTAAATGGAAAGCGGATTGAATTAATCTTGTCTTTTGATACACTCATCGACCTATTTCCCAGAAATGGTATATGATATCACCATCTTGGTATGGGATATTACTGAATAGTCGAGTAGATGGAAATCCTTGATTTCTTCGCCCTTTTCTCTATACTAGAAGTTGGGCACACGCGATGCATGTGCAAGCAAAGGTTCATTAATTTATGAGATAGTGAGAGCTGTTACTTGGAGTAAGTAGTGGAAGAGTTTTTTTTTTTGCCCTTATGGTTATTGAGTGGTTCAAGATTGTTCAAAAGTAATTAGTAATATATTTCGAGGGCAATTTAGGAATCAAAAAAATTGACACAGTTATCAAATTTGGGAGACACCAAAGTGGTGCTCTCCCTTTCTATGTAGAATAGATGTTTACATTTGTCTGGAGGCATACAATGTCAGTAAGGAGAATATGGTTGGGGGAAGCATTCCCTTGTTTGAATTATATGGGCATTGCAGCTTTATTCAAATAGGGTGTGTGTTTGAACATAGGCTCAACATGATATTAATCTTGGATTGTATTGCGAATACTTCTGCAGATTCAACCAGGTCAACCACTAGATGAGATGTCTATTTCTTGCATTCTACGTGACTTGCTGCATGCAGTTGAATACCTCCACAATGAAGGGAAAATCCACAGGGATATTAAAGGTAATCCTAAAGATTTGTTAATACAATACTACGATGACAGTACAAAACATCTATTAATCTTTGCTTTCTGAAGACCTGTGTTTCATGTGATGTCCTTGAAAGGCCAAATGTATTTTTTTTTTATGATTAGCACATATCTTCATATGGAGTATGTTGGTACTCTTCTATGTATGTTGGTGTGATGACAAAACTATGCTATAATTTTGGCAGCCGCAAATATTTTATTGACAGAGGGTGGTGATGTTAAGGTACATTCTTTATGCTCAAGCAAGTTGATTAGGTTATATATCTGGTGCGTCTGAGCGTGAATAAGTGGCAGAAGGGTTTACAAGTTGTGATGGGCTCAAGGCACTAGTTTCTGATTTGCTCAATTTGATTATTTTTTGTTAAAAGGTTGCTGACTTTGGTGTTTCTGCACAATTGACAAGGACAATCTCAAGAAGAAAGGTACTGTTATCAGTTATCACTCTCTTAAAGTCCATTCTTCATCAAAAGATAAGGGCGACCTTTTGGCTCTTTCTGCATCTTTTGTTTGTTATCAAGTAGTTGGACTTCAAGCCCCCAAACCCCCAAACCCCCACACACCACCCCCCCCTCCTCCTCCTCCTCTCCGTGTGTGTGTGCGTGTGATTTTGTGTTAGTAAGTTTGTTATGTTTAAGTTCATTAACCAAAGAGGTGGAATTGAGGCAAGGCCAATTTTTAAAGTTTTCATGTTAGTTGTTCATCCAATTGGTGAAGTCAATCTGAATCTCTAAATGTTCTTTCCTTTCATTACTGCTGACCAGCTCATGATAATAATTGGTTTTCTGGTTACTGATTTTTCCTTTTCTCTTTTTGTTTTTTCCATCTATGGGTTTTGCGCTGTCTTCCTGATTCCATCATCTCCAAGTATAGTCGTTTGTATTCTTTTTTGTATAATTTTGTTGTATATGATGGGTACTGATTTCTATGTTTGCCTACTTTGCTTTTAGGACAATAATGCTTTCTGGCCACTATGTTATACCTCGTTCCATCCATTTAGACTTTAGACTATCGTCACTATCCATGCACGTGATGACTAAATTTTTCTGGAAGTTCTGCATCTTGTTCAATTTTCACGATTTTTCGCTTGCATTCTTATTAGATGGAAATGACATGCTCAAGTCATCAGGAGCTCTATATAATTAAGGTCTACAGACTTTTGTAGGAACACCATTTTGGATGGCTCCAGAGGTGATTCAAAATTCGGATGGATACAATGAGAAGGTATCACTTGAGGCAGTTGTCCTGTGGTCTTTTCATTTTTTGGAGCTGTTTTCCCTTACTTTATCCTTGTCATTCCTGCCAACTGTTCTCTGTTTCACTTGCAGTAGTTATCCATGAGCCATATTCTACCTTCTTTGCTTCATGCAGGCGGATATTTGGTCTCTAGGTATAACAGCCATTGAAATGGCGAAAGGAGAACCTCCACTTGCAGATCTCCACCCAATGAGGGTTCTTTTCATTATACCTCGGGAGAATCCACCCCAGGTTTTATCTATGATTTAACTATTCGTCTTGTCTGTGTTCCCGTCCCTTGGTTCTTTCATGTCACGTTGACTGATCATTCTTCCTTATTGATTTTCTTCTTTATTGATTTGGGTTATATGATAGATTCCAATTTAAAAACTGATTTCTCATTGAAAGTGAGTTTCATTTAGTTTTTTCTTGTGCAGTTGGATGAGCATTTCTCTCGTCCTATGAAAGAATTTGTTTCAATGTGTTTGAAGAAGGTTCCTGCCGAGGTAAGACTTCCTTCCTTTAGTTTGCTCTTCTCATGGAGGACTGTGGTGGAATCACAACAGCCGATGTTCTTGCAAATAGTTGGGCTGTTGTTCAATCTAGTGTAGTTTCTGTGTTAAATCCTAAATGGCCTTGCAAAAAATTTCGTTCCAAAGTCCATAAAGGGTCGGCAGTATTCGATACGTACAGTTGTACACTCCATAAAAATTATGCTTCAGCTTCATGGAAGCAAAGTTTCTGTCTCCACCTTATTTGTATCAAAATATACTGTCGGTGGTCTGTTTTTAAGCTTGATCTTTGCTGCATATCACAGATATCTTCATCTTATCATCTTATCTCGTCTTATTGATTTCAGAGGCCAAGTGCCAAGGAACTTCTGAAGCATCGATTTATCAGGAATGCTAGGAAGAGTCCACGGCTTTTGGAGAGAATACGGTATGTTGTGTATATTATCTCCCATGATTTATGAAGTGTGGAGCATTTGAAGTTGGCATCTTTGATGTAAACATATACACACGGGCTTGTGTCTGCCATTGAAATGTCTTTTGATTGAGCCAAAGCAGACTGAGCTGTGATATTCATGTTACTTCTGAGCCGTATACAAAATTTATTATTTAATCCTAGTCATTGGAGATACTGATGGACATCTTAGCGCTACCTAATTTAACTTTATAATTTCCCTTTTGTGGCTTTCTAATCATAGTGGTATGCTCGTATTTTGTTACAGCGAGCGACCAAAGTTCCAATTGAAGGAAGAGGGAGAAAGCCCAAGAAATGGTCCCATGGCTCTTGGGGAGGCATCTGGGACAGTAAAGGTGACTAGAGACCCAAAAGATGAAGGAACTGTTCGAGCCAGGTGTGTTGAACTCTAAGATTATTTTGCTATTCTTGTTGTCCAGTCCATGGTTGGCTGACTGGTACTGTTATTTACAGTACCCAAGGGAAAACCTGGAAAAATTCTGGATGGGACTTCAGTATTGCTGGATCACCTAGTACTGGTTCTGGAACAGTGCGTAGTGTTGTAAGGCCACCTCAGGCTAGGGAAAGAAAACCAGAAGTTTTACACAGCCATGGTGTTCCAAGAAAAGCACCAGATGGTAGTGACCAGTGGTCATTTGCTTCTGGAAGTGCTCTTTATGATGAAGTTGGGAATGATGTTAGAGATCAAGACCTTGATGACAAACAAGAATATAACGAGGATGTAAATCTCTCTCTCTCTCTCTCTCTCTCTCTCTCTGGCCAACAGTTTAAGGATTGAGATGACAACTGTCACAAAATTTAATCAACTTACAGGGTCTTGGGATATTGTTATGGACAATTGGTATATAAAGGAGCTTTCATGTCTCCTTCTGATTTGTTTTAGCTGTTTAATCTACAGGAAGAATTATCAATGAGCGGGACTGGGACTGTTATTGTGCGATCTCCTAGAGTTCAGTCATCCTCTTTGTTCAGTGAGCAGTTTATTTCGGTAAGATCACTGTCTGGTTGAGATGAATGTCATGAATAGATGAAGTTTTTGCTTTTGTTCTGCCGTGCATGAAATGAATCGATTGTGTTTTCAAATTGTTTTGTAGTCTAGTAGCACCTATGCTTCTTTTGAGGATGTTTCCACCAGTGGCACTATTGTCTACCGTGGACAACATGATGATTCAGATTCTCCCCGAACTCCAAAGTCCAGACTGGGTATCCTTGAAAAAACTTCTAGCGTTTCTGAAGACAGTGCGATGAACCTTGCAGAGGTGGTTTATTCTGATATGTTTCCAAGTTGTTCGAATAATACCGTGAATATATTGTAAATCATCTAAGAAAAGAGAAGACTATAGATGGCTTCTCAGAGAAGTGTGAATGTCTTCAGAATTACATGGGGAAACTCGGAGTCATCCATCAATAGTTTAGTTTCACTTCTGAACATTCATTAATTTTTCCTCTCTTAAAGACAGCAATTCTTATCCTTCTTTACTTGCTGCCTTATATTCTCACCCATTAATAGTCATCTTTTCCTCTTAGATTTTACTGATTGGTTTAGTATTCATGTTATAATAATGTTTATGAGAGTGCTGGTTTGTGTTAAAAAACTCTAGATGATTTTGTTCAGGCGAAGGCTGCAATTCAAGGAGGGCTAAGGAAAGGAAATTCTCGGGAAAGGTCTGCACTGGGAAAGATCAGTAGGGATGGGCAAGATAGTAAAAAATCAGATGTATCAACAAATACCTCTGATTCTTCAAGGTACATGTCGTGTTGACTTCATGCTAGTGTTTGTTTGCTTCTAGAAGCTGAATAATAGCTTGAAAACTGAATTTCTACTTCAGACATTCTCGTGATTACTTTAATGAGAAAAAAGTAATTACAAGATCACGCCAAGCAAGTGATGAGGAAGAAAGTGCCAGAATTGCTGCGGCCTCCTTATCTGCTCCATTATCAGTGTTGTTAATCCCTTCAATAAAAGAGGTAAGAACTTTCAAACATTGTTATAGAGGTAAACTTGCGCTACTCAAAATTGTTTTGAGGCAATCGAATACCTAGGGTAATAGTAGTGGTAATCGCTGTATCACATTATGTAAAACATGAATTTAGGATGAGGAAGGTTCAAAAACCGTAAACATACAAAGAAAATATTACAATATCTAGTAAGCTTGAACTTATACAAGTGATATATATGGTTGTGGAAAGATGGATTTGAAAAGGGCTATGAAGTCAATGCCAACGATAATGGTGGAAAGAACTAAATGGGATGAACATTTTAATGCTTTTGACTTTAATATTCTTACGTGGTAAAAAATGTGAATTTCATTCAGAACTTAATGAATGGAGTGAAGAATATAGTTGTCTGTAGGTTAATTTTGTTCCTTGGCCCAACAAGCTACCTATTTTTTCTCTTAGTGTGGTGTTATAAATTTTTAAAGAGCATTGAGAATGTTAGAAATGTGAAAAGCTTTAAGGCAAGATGGTAAAAGGAGGAGGTCTATAGTTGACTCTTTGAATTGCATGAGAGATGATATCATGTTCCAAATGGTGCAATACTAAATGTGAGGTAGTTCCCAAATTTGTATCTCATAGGAACAATTAAGTTCCCTTTTTCTTTTAAGTTCAGTCCACAGAGTTTTATAGGACACCAAATTTTGCTTTGTTAGCTTCAATTTTATCCAACTGCTGCATAGTTTGGCAACCCATTTGATGAGAAAGACTTTATTGGCAGATCAATCCTGGTCCAACTTCCTCCATCTGAAGAATTTTTTCGCTTATTTTGATCTGTCATTTAGTAACTTGTAACTTGTACCTTGTGGCATGACACTGTTTGAAAGTTCAATCTCCTCAAAACAATTTCTTTGGCAGAGTAATCAGTAGTTAAATTTGAAACTGAAGAGCCTTGTAGTATTCAAGACAACACAAAGTTGATGCTTTTGTCCGCTGTAACGTGATGTTAAATCAGCTGTTGTAAAACATATTGAAGAAGTTAATATGAATCAATGGCTTCGTATGAAGCAGAAATGTACACTAAGCTCTTTTTGTGTCATCAGCTTCTTTCTGCTGAGCATCCGTGAGAAGTATTATGCTAGCCTAGCCACATAAACCTGGGCTCTGAGGAGTTCTTCCTGTATTACCTATGTGTGACGGCTACGGCCCTCATATGGAAATTCAGTAAGCCTATTATATTTTTGTTCCTCATGCTGGTTATCCTTACATCCGACATGGAAAATAGTTGATGATACCATCTGCAGGTCAATTGGACCAAAGTCACCTTTTATGTTAACTATTTCACACCTAGCATCCTATGCTACAAGACCATCCATCTAGAGTTTTTGAGTGCTTTAAGAGAACACTTTGTATATGGCTACATCTTACCTTCTATTGCTTATTTGCAACTTGTTTGCAAACTTAGGCCGTTGGTGATGATCCAGAAGGACCAGTTGTGCATGCAGTGACAAATTCACTCATGGATATGGAGCGCGTGAAGCCGGGGTCTAGTGAAGTTTTTGTCACCAGATTGCTTCAGCGGCTTGGAAGGTTTGCAGATTCTCTCATAGGCTTGTGTAGCTATGTTTTGGTATAACAGTTGAAAAATAGTCTTTATTTAAATAAGAACGTATGAGATACTCAACAATTAGAATTTACAATGCAGTTCAAAGGAATCTTCATTAAAAGATCTGCAGGAGCTGGCAGCTCGTACCTTTACAAAGGGCAAGACAACTCCTGAACAAGCAGATAATGCAAGTCCAGAAGTTGATAGCAAAAAGCAACCCAATAAGGAATTTCATTCTAATGCTAATTTAAGCTCACTAGCAAGGTTCTTGCTTTCAAGGTAGGTGTATGTGATCAATAATCTGATTGATTCGAAAATTTAACTCACTCACAACTATGCATCTACAAACTCATGCACCGACAAACCCTTAGTTGTCCAAGACCGTTCATTGTATGTGCAAAACGAAGGTATAGCAGAAATCATCTTCATATGTTCCTAGAGAAAATGTGAGATTATCAAATAATTACCCGATATTAATTGCTCTTTGGATGCATTTTTTCCTATGTCTCCTTCCTTCACTAGTTTGAATCGCTGCGTGTGTTTCGTAGGTATAGCAGAAATCATCTTCATATATCGAATTGTTTCGTATCGTTCTATTTAGCACTTGCTAATATTATTGCAATCTTATTTCCATTGGCTTTCACTCTTTTGTTATGCAGATGGCAAGGCCAAGTTTCTCGAGATTTGAATCCATCTTAAAAGAAAGTTGGGGGAGTTGTTTGTGTCTATGCTCTTTTCTGTATTTTGTTTATTAATTAATTTTGATTGGATGTACATATCATTATATGATCTTTTTAATTATCTTTTCTTCAGTCCAAGAGAATTTATCCATTTTTCCTCTTCTCCGTCTTCCTATTTACTTTGATTTGTAGTTAAACCATTGATGTATAATTAGGTTGTCAAAGTCGGTGTTCTTGTAATATGAACGTTGATCCCATTTATTAGTGATCATCTTCTTGTTGCAAACATCTCTCTGCCCATACAAACTGCTGTAATAGAATGGATCTTGCAGCTCTCATAATTTCTCTTGGTTCTGTTTATTTTTGACAAACTTCACGTCGATCCCTTATGATTTGGGCTTGAGTAGACTAGGTATTCACCGTATCAATATATCAACTCAATGATCAGTTTTGTTTAGCGCTTAAATTGAATGGGTTGCAGGTTGCTTTTTCTCGTTTGGAAATGATCACATAACCCCATGTAGTTTGTGAAATTCACAGTTAGAATTTCCGTTCATATTCACGGAATTTGTAGTACACATGCGTATTTTGAACATAAAAAGGAAAATTATACTAATGATTCCAAAATATATTCATATTTGTGCGTTAAAACGTTATCATTTTAAAGCACAATATGCAACAGGTCCCAAGTTCTCAATGGCAGCTTTAAAACAAAACTCGATAACTCAAAAACCCCAATCAACGACGCTTAAATTCCCCCACAGTTCATGCGTGTGTATGCCCTAATATCCTATGCCAGTGTCTGTGTAAGTGCATGTGAGTTAAGTGTGATTGAAGTATTTTTCTGATTTTTGTTTTTGCTATTTCTGGCCGTATATGTACATAAATCAGGGGGAAAAAAGTACTGGTGTATAGGGGTGTGATTGTCGTTACATATTTATGCGATGATGATTGAGACAATTATCTGTAAATCAGAAAAAAGAAACTTAATAAATCAATGCGCCCAAAGCAACTTACGCATGCATCCACAATTCTTAAATGACTAATAACATCGTCCACCAACAAAAGACGCAATCATGAGACAAAGCCTGAGTTGATGAAAGCTGAAAAATTTCGAATCTGAGATTTTAAAAAGGAACAAAATCTTTTTAAGTCTCGTATATTCTGAAACAACAAATTTTAATTGATGATCTACGTTTCACACGGTACACAATTCTATGGATAATTTCAATCGACATTGTGATGGATACAAGTACAAAAATGGCGCTTCTTCACCATTTTCTAATCCATCGTCACTTCCGGTGGCATTTTTCTGGTAAAACCGTCCAACCTCTGGTATGCAATGGCAATTACATGTCATTGTTTATAGGCAGCGGTTGGTTCTGGGGGAGAACGGCTGGAAAAAGAGAGCGAAAAGGCAATAAAAGACTCTAATAACAGAAATAAATCATTTTTCCAGCTGGAGTCCAAAATAAATTAACAATATTTACATGTAAATGTTTACCAACTCACTCTAAGCTGAAGTAATGCAACTTCAGGACAGTATATAAAACATTGTCTACTCTCCAAAAATCAGAGAACATGACAAGTTGATTTTCCATACCAATAGTTGAGAAAGGGAGAAGAATGCATTCAACCTACACATATAAGAGCTTTACAATTACAGAGACATCTCCATCCCTATCTCTCTCTCGCCCGAGTCGTTTGCCTTGGAGGAGTTAGCTTCCGAAATGAGGCGTGCAAAATCACAACTGCAGAGGTGTTTGCATTAAGAAAAAATTGCCAAATAAAAAACGAAAAAAGGTTCACATGAAAGCCAGAGTTACCTGCATAACTAACACCAAGAGCACAGAACAGAGCCATCTGAACATTAGAATATAACAGAATGATACCCGTTGCTGCAAGAATGGGAGATAGTTAAATATCAGGAAGGCAGCTAAACACTAACAAATTCAACGAGACAGAGTTTAGACAAAACTCTTATGTCAAGTACAAGTTACGCCTTGCTATGAACTTCCTAATATCTTCATTTCCCAAAAATAGAACCATGATAACAAACAGAGAATAAGGTTATAATGATAAGTTATTATGGAAGAAATATTATCCTTCTCCTTTTCATCGTTTTACACTTGACTTTATACCAACAATTCGCTCAATCTTTTCATGTTCGAGCAGATTTGTTGGAGAACTTTGAACGCAGTGAAGAAATGAAGTGTGTATGACAACTTTCTTTTCAAAGAAATGAACATGAATAAAACAAGTCATGAAAGGAAAATTAGGAAGCCATCTCAGAAAGATGGAAAACAAAAAGAAACAGAATACGAAAAGCAATAAACTACATAAGAAGATAGGACAATGCATGATTTTCTATGAAAAGTTGAGATCAAATGGGTTCCTTCAACCAAAAGTAGTGCTGTTAACGAGCCAAACTGAGTCAATTTTAACATGGTCAGGCTTGTTTATTAAGTTATAGCAAACGCAACTCAAACTCGAGCCCAATAAAAATTTGTTGAACTGAGCTACTAACCTAGGTCTTAGTCGAGCTCGAGCATTCACGAACCTTAAAAAACCAAAACTGTCATCCATTTATGCTCTACGTGGTGGTCCAGGCTGCAAATAAAATTTTTAATAATGGAGAGAAGGCTCTAACAGGACGCGGCGATAGTGGCTCAATTTGGAGGAAAATTTTAAACAAACTCTTATCTTGATTTGCCTCTTGAATATATACTCAGGGAAAAATAGAATTAACACAAACTCAGACAAAATAAAATATTTATGAAAAGACCTCAAAAGAAATGTTATTTACATTTTGACCCAAATTTGCGATCCTAGCCAAGCCGAATATTATCAGGCTCAAGCTCAGGTTCTGTTCACTTAATAAATGAATCGAATTCGACCGAGCTCTTACCGAGACAAGCATCAAACAGTTCACGAACCGTTTGGCTCATTTGCAACTCTAACCAAGAGTGTGTGTTCATGCATGGCCACACAAGAAGCCCTTTTGATTTCAGCTCAACTCAGCCTAGGTGTTTCGATTATTTAATACATCAAACTCTGCTTGGTCAATAGAGAGAAAATCTGAAACCTTCATTGGATAGACAAAACTTGGGACAATCTTCTGCATATTGGGACCGTAGGTGAAGCCTACCTCACTACGACAAAGAGGGATGTCCATACCATCAAGTTCTGAATTACTAAGAGAAGAGGCGCTAAAGAAGTAGCTTTCACGACGCATCTTTTTCTACTGCACTACTCCGAGATGTGATGTGATGTTGCGTGTTAGAAGGTACATATATTCGTAAAAACAAGCTAATTCACAAAAGCCACAGTGGGGAAAAAAAGGACGCAGTAAACTTTTGACCGGTACTTGTTCACGAAGAGAATTCAAAGTTATGGCCTTAAATACTTAAACTGCATTATAGGCTTCACAACTTAATGCAGTTTAAGTATTTAACAGGAAACCATGAGCAGCAATCAGTTGAAGACAGAAAGTATGTTAAAACACGTACGGGATGCATAGAAAATAATTTAGCAGCCTAGAAAGATAGTTCATAGTTAATGAAGCATGAGTACAAATGGAACGAAAACATAGAGAAAAAATAATAATTGCAATACAAATTCACATTGCTATGCAGGTGTATAGAATAATTTTTAGCAGAGCACAGCTCGAAACTTTCACACAATCTTTAACTAAGCTGCGAATGCACCAAGGAATTTCTGTTCCCAGATGCAGCATAGGATCTATAAATGCTAGGCAATCAATTCCATATGCAAAGAACTAACTCACCACACTGTGTAATGCGAATCAAGCTCATTCGCATTAACGGGTATTGATCTAATCCCCACTGATCACCATAGAACCTGAACGCATCCCAAAGTGCCAAACTTGATAACAACCCAACAAGAGCTAGAGGCATTTGATACCTATGATCGCCATGAAACGAGAGAACTTAATTAGCACTTAATTAGAGCAGCAAATATAGCTACGTAAATACATGACAGACCAGATATATGAAAAACAATCAACACTAATAAGTAAGCTGGTTTGCCACTCAAAACAGTAGTAACCTAGATCCCCACAACACACTTTAACACCTGGTGATGAAGTGCAAAATCAAGAGCAAAAGTCACAATTATTTGAGCATCTCCATTGGTTTAACACCTCAAAGGCTAGCTATTGCTATATTTTAGCAATGAAGGGAGTCAACACTTCATATTTTAGCAATGTTGCTCCAATGGTGCAAAGGCTAGTTCTTCTACCTTCGTCAAAATGCCAAATGCAATTTGCTATATGGGGGAACCCTAAATGAGAAAGAGGGGGAATAATAAATGAACTTGTTAAGCTATTGCAATACCAAGCACAACGTATAGCTAAAGATAAATATGATTATGTTTTTCACCATCCCGTTGGAGACAGGAAATTGGAACTTCATGCTACAATATATAGGATAGCATCGGGGAAGCCCTTAGAGAGAAATCAAAGATTTTAACCACCAATTAAATCATCTGCTAATCTCGACACAACAATTAGATTGAAGCTGACACATACATATATAATCACGAAGAGAGAGTTTTCTCTGTGTGTGGAGTGAGAGAAGAAGAGAGCATACAGAGAGCAGGCGAGGAAAAGGAGGAAGAGAAAGGCGTAGTTGCGAGCATAGCGCTTGACGTTCTCGTGAACCCTCAAGCGAGCCTGAGTGGGTGACGAAGGAAACGAATAGGAGTCGAAGCCGCCGATTAAACCGTGGGTCCACGAGGGAGTCTGGCCGGAGAAGTCGTCGGTGGTGAGCTTTCCAAAGGGGTTGAGCGTGAAGAGAGAGAGTAGGGTTCCGATGTGGGAGAAAAGTGAGACGAATAAGCCACTGGTGATGGCGCTGGGGGAGTCAGTGGAAGTCGCTGCGTCGGCGGCGGAAGTGGTGGTGGAGGAGGAGAGGCGGTGGAGGTCGGAGGTCTTCTGATCGAGAATTTCAAGGTAGCCGCCGTCTCGGAGCCACGACTCGAATGCGGCCTCCGGCACCGACAGAGATAAGGGGTTCGATGCGAACATTTTGCAGTATTTGCTTCTTCTGCCCTCGGAGATTGTTATACACACAAATGCCTTCAAAATGTCGCAGAGTTTAATTATAGAAAACTTCAAGTGCATTCGACCCGACTTACAAAATACACATTTATATCTAAATATGTATTATTTTTTTTTTGGTAACGTTCCGGTAGTAGGTGAAAGGACTGCGTTTCAGTTGCATTTCCCTCCAAATGGCAGCACTCTGTTATTCTCGTCGTAGTCATTTCGTCAAACACCTTTCTTGCACCACCACTTTCTTCTTCCCAGTCCGCCATCTTCACCTCCACAACCCAACTCGTACATCTATTCCCGGCCGTTTCCCTGCTATCTTTTCTCCATTTACCAAAACACTAAACCAATGGGGTTTGAATTCCACCACTACAACAAAATTCTCAACCACTGCTGTTTCAGACAGTCCAGCGACCAGTTCATTCGCAGCTTCTTACCTCTCTGTTGACATTCAGTGTCATAAAGACGTCGCGGTAAGCCCGTCTTCTCTTTTGTTTGCTGTATTGCTTGATTTGATAGTTCATGAATTTGATGAGCAAACCGTTAAGGGTTGGTTTCTTTGGCTTTCTGGGAATTCGACATATGCACATATATATATTTTTTAATTAGACAATTGACATTTCAAAAAATTTAATGCATATCAACTGCTATGGGCAACCAGTAGTTATGCTTACCACTATACCCACAATTCAAGTTAAGGTCCCTTTGTTCGAAGTGTTTTTTTTTTCTTTTTTCATTTTGATTTTGATTTGTAAATAATGGGAATACAATAATATAAAAGATATAAAAAGATGTCACTAGCTATTTAAATTTTAACAAAAATTGACTTGCACACGCAACCCTCGTGCCCAGCCTCTAGTATATTGAAAGTCGATAAATGGGTGGAGAAGAAATATAATTCCACTTGCTGTATTGGACTACCCCTCTCTTAAGAAATTAGCCCAACAAGTTGTAGGATAATGCGTGATATGGAAACAAATTTTTTTTTCAAGCGGTGGACAGGTTGTACATTACAAATGGAATATCATTTACCACCATAGGTGAATGATGATAGCGTTGGGAGAGCAATGAATGACCATTATATTGCTTACTGAACTAATTCCGCCGAAGTGAACAGTCTTAGGGAATTTAACATTGAATTTTTCTTATTTTGTGTTTTTGCTGAGGACTTGGCATTAGGGAGAGTGACCTAGTTGGAGGAAAATGAGTCACACACTCGCACCATATAAAACTAAGGTTGTTTATTTCCAAAGAAACATCCTGACATTACTTGACCTGGTACAGTATTTGGATAGAGTGGCAAAAGGATATGTAGAGTAATCATGTGTGAATGGATATAACTTTGTTGAGTTAGTGGGAAGAATTGTCTCAAATGCATGATGTCGCTGAATTGTTTGATCAGGATATGTTCTCGGAAGCTCTTTTATGTTTTGGTGCAAGTTCCACCAGTATGGATGAACAAGACGATTGCGAGAGTGATGCTGAGGTACATATTTTCGATTATCTAAACAATTTGTTTTGAAATGCCATCTGATACATGAATCTATTTTACATCTTTCCTATTCCTCTTTTGTACCATTCTTTTTCAAGACTTCCATGTTTTCCCTAGAAATGTTCAGAATAAGATACAATTTATGTTTAGTCTTGTGTTTGTCATTTGCTTTTGGCTTCTTTTGTGAGAAGACAGTTGTTTGGTAATGGTAACAAAGGCTATGTGAGCACCATTGTTGTCACCCTTGTATTATGTTTGAATGGTCTACATTGAGAGCCATCTATCTGCAACTCTTTAAGTTTCAAATTACGAATTCTATCCCACATATTTCCTGATGTGTGGCCAAGAGCACAGAGCTCAGCAGGTCAGCTATTCCCAGGAACAAGTTCTCATCCACCTCTTCTTTGTCACCTATACTGAGGTTGATTTACCATGGTTATCCCTAACAAACAGGTGGCCTGGTTTCCTAAAAGGAATCAATTGCCAGCACACTGACGATGCAATCCAATGTTATTTTTCATAATGCGAACTATTAGCTTGATATCAACAAATGGAAATGCTGATTTCAAGAAATCAGGTTTCCTTTTGCTATCATAAACGAAATAAAACAAAGAAAGGCGCTACGAAAGAAGGAAAACCCCGTTTTCTTGTTCCCTCAAGTATCTGTCTTCAAAGCCAATCCAGCATCACTTGAAGCTTGAGATTTTTTCGATTGCATTGAGCAATTTCTCTACTAGAAACATTTTATGATGTGAATCTACAATCAACAGTCTGTGGATATTATGCTTATGCATCATGTAACTAATTAAGGTGTAGTTGTTCACATTATCTCAAGAAACGCTAATTGTAGAAAGGAAGAGATTTTAGGTGGGGATCAAGCTCATCAACGAAACTACTAATTCATATCTAATATATATCAGAAAAGAACAAGGAACGTTGTTTTGATAGACCCACCTTTGTGGTCAGTCTTAAGGACACTAATCTGTTTCTATTGGCGTTCAATCCTACAAAATGACAAATTGCTGGTGTCATAGTTGACAAGCTGCAATGATATGACTTCATCATGATGTTATGAATTCACCAGAATTGATTTGCATAAAACTGAAGTCGGCAATTTGAGAAATATGAGTGTCATGATGCTACCTAGTTCTTTCTGGTCTCTTATTGCTGGTGTTAGGAAACATGTTATCCACTGTTTCCATTGACCTTAGAATGTGTCTGAAACTAATTAATAGTTCTGCCAAAATGTTACATGGAAAAGATATGTTGTGTTATTGAATGTTACCTCTACATTATGTGTCCAATTAGATGAGGCACAACATGCAGCAGCCTCTACAAGAAACCCATATTGTTAACCATTAATTGTCCATTAATATTCGGAGCATCAGGTGTTGCGTGTCACTCTCCGAGTCTAATCACCCATGGCAACAACAATTCAAGACATAAAGCATAGAACCTGGTTTAGCTTTCTGTTTTTGATAGATCTGAAAGATGATTTACACACAATCGCGTTAAAGACCTCCAAAGATAACCCTTACCTTTTCTTGAATTGTCCTTGCCTAATATGTACAACATACCATGAGTTTTTGTGTGGTACAGCTACCCTAATTTTCGATTGATTGCAATTTCTGTACGATTTCAGGTAAATACAAGTAAAGAAAGGCAAGGACAAACAAAATTTTCAAGTTCTGATGAAAATCAATTTCAATGCAGGTCTGCATAAATTCCATATTTTCCAATCATCAAGATGTTGATGAGTGCATTTCTCATGCTGCTAATTCCATAGGCTTGAAAGAGAAGCCCAGTTACAAAGTCATGGAAGGTGACCAGTTTGACTGGATAAGAAAAACTCAGGTTTAATAGCTTCTTTTACTTCATTACAGATTATAGCAAGGCTTTATATTTTTAACATTGTACATTAAGTTATTTTTTTACATATTGTACTTTCTTCCTTTTTCAAATTCTTGGATTAGGTTGTACACTTCAACCCATTACTCAAGCTCCTGCTCACAGCAGGGTCAGCAGAAGTAGTAGATAGCTAGCCTTAACCCCAGTCCTTTGCAGAGAGATTAACTTCCATTCTTGATAAGCACTTGCCATCATGTCTTGTCATGACCTCCAAATTCATTGCATAAGGAATTCGAAAAGGTTTGCACCCAGTATGAAGGCTCCCACTTACAATAAGGTATGGGGGAGAGAGGAATAGGCAGCCCTACCTATTTGTTTTTGGAGGACATTACTCTAATGGGTCAAAATCATGCCACACTGCCATGGCAGAGCACTTCTCATCGTGCCAGGTCATGTTTAACAAATTCATTTTCTTGGACACAAACTTCCTCGAGAAAAAATCTTCTGGAAGACATTCGTGTGCGTAGTAGAAGCCAAATTTTACGAGCTTCTTTGTTGGCAAAGAGTTGTGCTACAAATTAAATCACAAGTTGTTTATGCACAGATATATGTCCATAGTAATGCATTAGTCTCAATATCTGAATCTCTTCTCTATTTGTGCCCGTTGGGTTGCATTGAGATGGCTAGCAATAAGAAGGTGTAAGGTGCAGCTGTAAGCCTGAAGCTTTGTTTTTCTGTGCCTCTTCTGTTAATTTTGGTCACTGGGGAATAATGACCATTTGGATAGTTCAACTAATTTGGCAAACAGGGTGAATGGTTCGAGCTATGCCCACCAGCTGTACTCTTGATCATATATCGTTGGTAATCATTTTCCTTTTGCCCTTGTCCTTTCTCTCTTTCAGGAATCATTTAATCCAGTAGAAATCACGGAGGGGCTTTGGGTTGTGCCTGAGTGGAGGACTCCCCAAGTATGATTCGATCTGTGATATCTTTCTGATGTCAAATACAATTGTTGCTTACTCCTCAGTACATTAGTGCCATATTATTTTACCTACTCATACCTTTGTTTATGGCTCATTATATTCCTATTCAACTAATGTAGTGAGCATTTGATGCATGGGTACATGAATTTTCCTGCCTCCAATACTCAGGAGCTCATCTCCGTAGACTTCATGTACATGTCATGCCGGATCATTTATTTTGATCCCATATGTTTCTATGAAAACTGCTCAGGACCTTCAAGCTACAAACATAATTCTGAATCCTGGATTGGCATTTGGAACTGGGGAACATGCTACTACTAAGCTGTGTCTGTTGCTGCTTCGTAGCTTAATAAAAGGAGGAGAATTGTTTTTGGACTATGGAACAGGTTCTGGAATTCTTGCAGTTGCAGCTATTAAGGTACTCGCATGTTGTCTTTGTAATTGAACTTTGAAGTTTTTGTGACTGGGAGCATCATATATCAATGTTCTCATTGACTAGTCTAACTACAAGAGTTGGTCGCTTAGTCAACTAAAACTTATCCTACTTAAAATCTTGGCTGTGTGCAAGTAATAGATTTCGTACAAATCTCAGACAAGATAGATCTGCGGAAAAAGGGTGCTAACTAAGAAGTCTTTTTCACTAATAAGCATATTGTTAAGATCAATGCGATCTACACTGAAATGATGCCCAAATCTCAGCAAACTGGCATTCGTTACGTATATCTGTCAATCAATACTTCTACAAAATCAAGCCTCTTGAAGTAATATTCTTCAAACATAATATTTGTGGTGTCAATTGGTTCCTGAATAAATTGCCATTTCCTGTGGGAAACACAGTTCGGCGCTTTCTTATCTGTTGGGTTGGATGTGGATCCTCAAGCAATTAGATCTGCACGGCAGAATGCTTCATTAAACAAAATAGGAGCTGAGAAATTGCTATTGCACCTTGTCCCAAGCAAGAAGAGCCGTCCCACTGCAGATGAAGTGACGCAAGGAGGTGTAGAACGGAAGAATTCATCTGGGATTGAAGTAATTGATACAGAGAAGTATGATGTTGTCATTGCGAACATCCTTTTGAATCCTCTGCTAGATTTGGCAGATCATATTGTTTCTTATGCCAAGCCTGGAGCAATTGTTGGTGTATCGGGTATCATATCCGAACAGGTACGGACAACCGTGCTTATGACATCCAACTGGTTAACTTTCATGAGAAAACTACCAAAAGGCTTTTTTCGTAGATAATTTTTTAAAATCCGCTACTTGCAACATTTATTCTTTTCACTGGTACCTTTTTTGTCCAAATTATGTTCGAGTGAAGAACCTAACTCGGCAGGAAATGGAAAATGGTTCAATCTCTTTCGCATTTTTTTCCTTTAGGTCGTGATAGCATGCCATATTTGCTTACGGTTTAGTTTTAGAGGAAAAGAAAATCAGACCTCAACAGATTATTCATCTATTGTGACGCTTCTGAAGGTTGGATGAACCTGTTACCTAGTAAATTACAGCCATGCCCATGCATACTTGGGTTCACATTAAACATAGTGGGGGATATTTTTGGAAATTCACCAATGCCATCAATTACTACGAGTATGTTTCCTTCTGCCCAAACTCTCATGCATCCTTTTGTCATTTGAACGCTTCTGTGGCTGGAGGGCAGGGTGTTCTATTCCTCATATACATTATCTGAGAACCTCTAAAGTTATAATGTACTAGTAATGACCAACTTGATTCGACTAGTGGCAAGCTTATTTGCCAGAGTTAATCGCGTTATCTCCTGATGCAGATTCCAGATATTATAGAAAGATATTCACAGCTCTTGGAAGGCATTTCAGTATCAGAGATGGATGGTTGGGCCTGCGTGAGCGGCACTAAGAAGAGAAATACTGTTAGCAGGTGAAGGAGATATAACTTGGAAGCTACCATTGACAGGCTGTGCTCGAGGGCAAGCCTTGCGTGTCATATTCATCCCTTGCGTGTCATATTCATCAGCTGTTTCGTCTATTTTCAAGTTGAAACAGATCATTGATAAATGGTGAGGTTTATCTTCATGCAAATGACCGTGAAGGTTCTGCTACTGCTTGAAAGCTGTAAAGCTGTAAAATTGACCTCCTATGGAACGTCTTTCAGAGCAAAGTTGTAAACAACTAAGAAGTCTCTTTCAGTTCTTTCTGTTTTTTTTTTTTCATGTGAACTAAAATATCAGAGCAGAACTTTAGAAGAACTGGCAAATTTCTTGATTAATGAGTCCACTTGAGTTTCCCTTCAAAGCAACTTGGACATACTTCTGAATGTATCTTTATGCAGTAAGATTACTAATCCATTTCCTTTTCAACTTATTTCAATTGAAATCTATTGTTCTTGCATGAGATGATACAATAACCAGTTAGTAATCAGAAGAGCCATACATGTAACTCCACACCATAATACGTATGGCAACCGATTATTGTATATATGATGAGCTTTCTTTTTTCTGAGTGATGATGAACCCATCAAGGGCCACTTTAAATAGGAGTGTAAGCTTGTCGCCCACAAGAAGCAAAGCTGTATCTTCTTCCTCACATTCTTAAAAATGCATGCAACAGTGCCAGACAGCAGACCACCCCTAACTGATTGCAGCTCCTAGTTTTGAGAGGGTTCACATATACAGAAACACGTGAAAACTCGACAGGAAATTCTGGGAAATCAGTTACTTCTAAATAGTTAACGATCAATCCAGAGACAAATGGGCACATGACATCATTCAGATAACATAGTATGCCAAATTCTGGCAAAATCTGGTGTATGACAAAAGTTTTGATGCACTCAAACTTAAATTCAACTTGTAGCTGTAAATTACACTCCTATCTTATTTCACGAAAAAATTGGCAGGCACAGCAAAACCACCAAATAGAAACTCACAAATGTCTGATAGAAACATACCATCATTACAAGGAACAAGTATTCCAAATTTGTTCACAGTAATGAAACTTCCATGGAAGGTCATATGAACATCAATGCTTCAACATAGTTTGTCTGTCCAACTTTGATATTTCTCATATAACCCGTTTGACATAGTTCACATATATTGCCCTTTATGAATCAATCTATCTGGCTTCAACCTGTCTCGTTAATCAGCATATGCATCTTTCTTTCAGTGTCAAAATAAATTTTAAAAAAAGGAGAGAAGCACTGGCTGCCTGTCTGGTGATGTGGAAACCGTCCATACACATTCTCATAGCACCAGAAGCATATATAGAAAAACATCACCGTCGGAGATGCCTTCTAGCCAAAGCAGGAGCTTTCTTGGGGATATAAACCTTGTAGCTCACCTGATGACAAAAACATAATATATGATGTCAACACAACCATAGATGTGATAGTTTTGTAGGCTCACAACATCCATAGATTGCGGAACCTAGATAACATGCATAATCCATGTCAGGGAAAAAAAAAAAACACACCTCTACCATTTCACCACCCCGCATTACAGACATGGTTTTCTGCTCGAATTGTCCACCCGGCTGATCTTTCGAGTTTTGTTCTTCCAAAGTAGGTTTAAGGGAAGAAGAAGACGAAGGCTTAGAAATAGAAGATTCACCTACATCATTAACACCGTCATTATCACCACCCATCTGGCCCACACTTTTAGATGTTTCGACTGATCTCTTCTCTGCACCACCCTGAGTCGCTAATATATTGGCCTCTTGCGGGATGGCTTCTGAAGCTTCTTGCCTCAATGCCGATTTACCCAACTCAGAGTCACTAGCAAAAGAAGGATCCTCATTTTTGGACTTACCAGAAATAGCCACCTTATTCGGTGGAGAAATCAGACTACGCCTCGCAATTCCACCTTCAGTCAAAATGCCTTGTCCCTCTTGACCCTTCCCATAACTTGTGGCAGGAAAAGAGGAATCTCTTCCCATTTTTGACCTGCGGTTCTGATCAAGCCCTCTTGTTGCATTGACGACTCTAGAATCATCCTCATTAGTAGAATTATTTTGAACAAACTCTACCTTTGCAGTGGATAACCTTTTCACTTCGCTACCACTCTTAGTTTTCTCATCAGCAGGAGGTTTTGCATTTGTTTGAAGCCTCACACCACGGTACTTCTTCAGATTTTCCAAAGCCTTTAGCCTTAATACCGACTCCAAATCATCAGCATTTGCCCCAGATGCAAGAGAGAGAGAGTTACTTTGAGAATCTTGGACTCCACCCTCCTCACAAGTTTTTGCGTTCTCGGTCATCCCAATGTCAGAAACCAAAGCTTCTCCTCCCTCCAAATTTTCCACCCTCTTACTTTCAAGATCAAGTGATGTGATCTCCGTCTTGCTACCCCCTTCATTACTATCATTGCTTCTACAAGAAGGGTAATCATCATGATCATATGCAATCTCTTCTTTATGGCCATCCTTTTCCCATTCTTGTTCCTCACCCTCTGCTGATTTCGGAACAGTAATAACTGACCTCAACCGCCTCACATGGGTCTCAACAGGCAGTACATCATTGCTATTATGATCACCACTGTCACTAACCCTGGCACCAGGAGAACAACTCCTGGACCTATTTTTATCGCTTTTAGTTGCGCTTTTTGCCTTACCCAACCTCTTTTCTTTTCTTTTTTCTCTAGACCTGGCCCTAGGCCTTTTGAATTGACTATCTCCACTACTGCTACTCCCACCTCGGCAGGTAGAGCAGCTCCGAGAATCACTGTTTATGGAACTAGCAGTAGGTTCTCTCTTACGCTTCTTCTTTTGGTATTTCTTCTTTGAGTCAGAATTAGCACTTCTCTTTGACCCCTTTCTCTTTTTTACATTACGAGACTTTTCCTCGCTAGAAGAGCTTCTTCGAGTCCTTTTCCTACTACTACCCTTCACTTCACTTCTTGTGCGGGAACGGGCCCTCCTGTAATCATCCTCAGAGCTAGAAGACGAAATGGAGACTGAACTTGAACTGTCACTAGAGTCCGAAGAAGAATCATGACGCAGTTTCTTGGATTTAGTTCTTCTACTTCTCTTCTTCCGCCGCGCCTAACAGCGCCATATATGTATACACAGAGAGAATCATAACGCAGAACAGGATAAGCCAAATAATCCATCTAAAAAATCGTAATGCCCCACATGGTCAAGATCACTAGGAAAGTGTAAGAAATGATAAGACTTGAACCATTTGAATTTCTAAGATATTGATAATTTGTGAACAACCAAGCCCCTCCCCAGCAGCTTAGTTCAGTGGGAACCGGTTTCCAAAAATTTCCTGTCTTTGATTTTTGCTTTCACTTTTCGGAAACCAAACAATCAAAATACTTGTTTGGTTGAGAAACTTGTGCTCAGCAAACATTTAGGAAAATATCTCATTTTTAAGGAAACATCAAACAGAATTTTTCAGATTTTCAAAAGTCATTTCCGTCCAAGATTAAAGAAGAGATGAGTAATTTTGCAATCCGAATCAATTTCCTAAAAATGTTCTAAAGAACAATTTTTTTTTAAAGCAAGCAAACAGGGTGCAAGGCCTTCTGTGTATTTAAAGGTAAGATGGTTGTGAGACCTAATTGGAAAGAAGCAACTGAGTGAACAAACAATAAATCAACCTGTGAACCCAGTAGTTGTAAGTTCGGAAAGGAGAAAAACAAAACCCTAAAGCAGAACACGGTAACCATTTAATTGGGGAGAGAGAGAGAGAGAGAGACCTCGGAGGAAAGTTTGGAGCTTTTTCTTTTAGAAGATTTTCGTTTGGAGGAAGAGCGATTGCCTCCCATTGGGCAGGTGGGCTTTGATCTGCACCTGGTTTTTCTTCTTCCTGCAAACAACAAACTTAACCCAACCAAAAGACGCACAGAGAAGCAACAAAAACAATGGCAGAAACAAGAAAGAGTGAAAATAGGGTAAAGTGAAAATCGAATCCAAAAAAGTAACAGGAAAATTTGGAAGTTTCCGAAATCAGGAGACGAGACAGGTTCTCGAGAGGACGACGAACTTTAGGGCAAGGGCTTTCGTTTATCCAAATCCGTCTTTCACATCTCAGTTATATTCTTTCAAGGCATTTCCGACGGACAGGGGTGCGTTAAAACGACGCAAGTCAATTTTTTTTTGTATATTTTATATACGTGATTTGTTAATAAAATTTTATTTTAAAATTTTAAGTTTACTGTTAATTTTAAAATATTCATCCGTGAATTTTTTAAATTTTTTTAAAAATAAAATTCAGAAAACACGACCTAAAGAGATTCAAATGAGTGGTATCGGTTATTTTTTTTAATACGACGGTAACAAACTAGACATATTTTTGTAGTTTTTTTTTTACTATTGTCCTCGCTGCATTAAAAAAATAACTAATACCGTTCATTTGAATTTCTTTAGGTCGTGTTTTCTGAATTTTATTTTTTTTATTTTTAAAAAAATTTAAAAAATTTACCGTTGAGTTAAACGAATATTTTGAAATTAATTGTAAACTTGTGCACAAAATATAAAAAAAAAAAAAAAAAGTTTGACTGTGCAGGTGCACAGCACCCGGGTCCATTTCCGACTCACCCTCTATTTCTCTATTTTCTCTTTTATTTCTTTACATTAAAGAAAGTTATTATTACTTTATTTTATTTTCCATTTCTTCTTCCAAATATAGAGTATGAAAAAAAATGACAAATCGTTCAAATTTACCTTTTAAATATAAAATGATAAATATTAAATTTGAAATTTAAATAAATAAGGATTGAAGAAAAATTGAATAATAGTCTATTTGTTAGCGGTAAATATTTTAAAAATAATGTAATAAATATAATAAGAGATGAATATAATATAAGAGAAAATTTATTATAGAGTATTAAATAATTATACATAGTTTGCTTAAGGATCCCCTGTCATTCACTACAGCAAAATTATTTCACGAGCGGAGGATTAAGCACAACTTTTGAATCAAATGTCAAATAAAATCGATTACTTTTTAGATATAAAAATAGAAATTAAATAAGGTAGATGGATGGATCTATCTTTCTATTCAGATATTTTATTAAAATATTAGATTTCTAAGTAGTGTAGTAAAAAGTCTCAAATTTTCAATTTGAAAAAGAAAGACTGCACTGTTCTAGCTCTAAGAAGCGAAGAAAATCATCTCGGCTATTCCTCCTCCACACTTTTTTTTATTCGTGGCCACTCCGCATGTTCTTCGTGCACCCTTAACGCTTTGCTCTCCTCTTAATCTTCACTGGACGGTTCGGAATGACTTCACCGTTCTTTCCTAACTAAAATAGGAAAGATTGTATTACATCTAGATGTCCAACCCCAATGAGATGGGATATTTTTCACCCCTATTTAGACTTTTGAGCCCTTTATTTTTCTAAATTGAGGCCTAGTTTAGTTCGCGTCGTTCCAATAATCGATTTTAGCATGCACATTTTTTCATAAAAAAATATATAGTAAATATAAATAAATAAATGATACTTTTATAATTAATAATGATGTTATTATAATTAATAATAATATTTTTACAAATAAAATGAAGGCATAGAAGAAAATAAAATATAGATAGAATAGATGAGACAATATTATCCCTTCTAAAAAAATAAAATAATTTACCGAATATTATATCCGAAATACATGAGTAATTAAAATTTGAATATGACAAATCTATTAGCATTGGACTATTTGTATAACCCTTAACATGAAGACCAAGATATAGAGATTTGTATGAATAATAAAATTCTCAATTCCTACTTTATTATTAGTAAATATAAAGTTTATTATTTTAAATGAAGGAATAAAGTGCACTGGAATGGAGATACTTTTTTATGGAATAAAAAAGCTGCTGCACAGCATATATATTATGTATCAAAATAATATTATTTTGATATGTAAAATACTATTCAAAAATAACGTATAATTATTCGGACAATATTTTATGTACTAAAATAACATTGTTTTAATAAACAACACGTCATGATATGCACGGGGCAAAAAAAAAAAACTCCCAAGTACATTTTTGAGCAACCCCTTTGATGGGAAAAGAACAAAATAAAGAAGAAAGAAATATATGATTGAATTGGATTCTTCTGACCCATATACCGATGTATCATTTTTGCCCCATTTTTTTTTTTTGGCAATGATAAATTCATAAAAACCTTTTAAATGAACAATTTAAATTGTGAACTAAGAATATAGTCATTCTTATTTTGCGTTACACGAAAATTAAATGAGAGTCGCACAATAGAGTCTTAATGGAGCTCACATCAACCCCTTTTTGAACAAACTCTTCATTTTTTACGACATATTTTTTTAGTTATTCATGTAAAAATCAACTAAATTCGATTACAAGCTTACCATCAAACACTAATCAGCACGAAATTGAGCTAATTTTACAAATTAGCTAAAAACTAAATGCCATAAAATGAACAATTTTGTTTAGCAAAGTAAAGTTGGTACAAACTCTAGAGAAAATAAATAATTTTCACTACGTAATAAATACTTGACCTTGGTGCATATAAACTTTAAATCCATCCTTGAATCTGAATAGAGAATTCAAAAAAATCATCTATAGGTGATTTTAGTATTATGCATTCTTCAGTTCACTTTCTATAAAATAAATTCTACAATCCGTAACCAAAACCACATAATGTAAAATGCTTGAACCCCCTAGGGTCAAGAAATTTCCATGGTTGGTAAACCTTATTTCCCAATAAGAAATTTGTGATTGAAGTTTCTTTCAAAGTAGCGTTTGTCTGAAACCCCAAGAAATAAGTAGCAGAAACCCATGAACAGCGTACTTTTGTTAGTAATAATATAGTAAACTTGATGCAAGTCAATTACATCTGTTTAGGGCCGCAAATGGAAAAAAAGAATTTATACATCTTCGGCATCACTGAGACAAGGACGGGTGTCGATGTAGAACTCTGAATCAAATCCGTCAAGGATTCTCCCTCTGAAATTTCATGACATGTCCAAGAAATTTAACAATGGAATGTGGGTGGATATTAAACAGAAAGAAGTGGACCTGAAATCAGCGAAGGGGTTATACCTTTCAAGAACAAACTTTCCTTCTTTGTACTTCTGGCTGTTTTCATGTGCAGCCTCCTGGATTGGAGAACTTCTTTTTAAGTGCAGAAAAGGTGACACCCAAAAAATATTGACTTCTCAATTATACTGGAATTACGACTATGCACCCATGTGCGTGCTTGTGTGTGTGAGAGAGAGCGAGAGAGAGTACATATTTCCAGCCAACGATCTGTCCGCAACAGCAGCAGAATATGTCCAGTACAGTGTGCATTCCAGAGAGCATCTGCCTCTCCTCATGAGGCCCATAAGTTATATTCACCCTGAACCACAAAGCCAGATGAGTAAAATTCAAGTACGTTCTCTTTCAGGAAAAATAAGTTACTTTGATCGTTGTGCCCGAGATGAAAGACGAGGAGATGAAACCTATCCATACATCATGATGATTCTTCAGAGTAATACAAACTAAAGGATAACGTAATGGGTATGAAAGAGTTAATAGCTTTCCGAAAACACTAGACTCTTAGGCTAGAAAATCGTCCCGCCCTTGTTCTTCATAGAAAATCAACAGTTTTTCTTCCAATTTAGTGCAAGTCAATGGTGAAGATCCTATTGGAAGAAAAAACACCTTTCGGGTTCAGTCTACTACATGATCGCGCTACGGACCTATCTGGAATTAGTGCCACAATCAGACAGACAACGCTAACTGAGGAAAAGATGTCAAACATATGATCACTAGTCTAGCATTCCTTGCTCAAAGATGAAAATCCTACGGTGTTTGCAAACCAGCACATTTTGGCAAACTGTCAGAGGTGAATTATTGATGAGACACCCCTAGTTCTCCAAGATGAACAAAGAGAGTTTTCACTTTCGATGCACCGTAAGAAAATAAGACGAAAATTCAAAGGAGAGGTTGGATAAGATATCTGTCAAAAGAAGATGCAGTAAAAAGGAACACCATTTTAAAGATTCCCAGCAAAAGATAAGAACAAATCCACAAGTTTAAAGGGAAATCGGATATTTCCACCCCTACCTCGTCTCAATAATGAATGCTTCATTTTCTGAGTTCATCCACGTAGTTGCACAAACTATGTTATATCGGGCAAATAATGAGTTGGGGGGTATTGAAATGCCACAAAAGAGCATCCTGACTTCAACATTTAAAGAAAAGTTACGTCGACACACAGATGTAGAGATAACCAAGGGAAGGCTCCAAGGCGTGTGCCAAATTAAGGGATCTATAATGGCATCCAAAACTTAGCAAAGTGGGTGAGTCAGAAAAGCAGCCCCCATCAGAGCTGTAAAGAAGCCAGGCGGTCTTCATTGTCCAGGACCCAATGGGGATCGCTGGTCTTCATGACGCTCATCTTTCTCAACGCTAGGTGAAGACTTTTTGGATAGCTGCTACTGGTGAGAGTGATTAGTCTTTTTTACTCCCTTGACAGTTATCTTCTTTGGCTGATAAGGGGCAAGGGGCCTTTGTCCGCTTTTCTTTGGTCACCTTCCTTGTCGGGGCTGCTCTATTCCAAAAGTGAGAAGATGTAACAGCTCTGTTGCAGTTTCTACTCGGAGCCAACCTCAATCCAAGCTAGAAATGGTTTATTAGATTACCAATTTTCAAATATCGATTAACTTAATGGGACAAGTTGGACCCAAGCCCTATCTATACAGTTGAGTTTTTACGGAATAGAGCCAAAGCTTGGTTCACCTACCTGATTAGGCATGAGCCTCTAACTAATCCAATCCAAAGTCAAGCTCCAGAATCTAGAGTTCTAAAGCCATGGTCTTAATTTAGAAATTTAGCAGAATTTATATGGTTTTCACACTAACACTTCCTTCCCACACATTGGTACTACAACGTCTGTATCTTCCTCTGAACTTACTCCTTGGAAGGTTCTACTGCTTGTTCTCAACAAAATCATTCCGACATCCACGATAGAACATAGAGCTAATTTTCTTACCAACAACACATCAATCCAGAAAGGATAAAGAAAGGTGTTGTAGCTTCTCTCAGTTTACAACAGAGAATGTTAGTGAGGTAAAGTTTGAATGTAAGGTTCAAAGTTAAAACAGATGTCACTATGGCAACTCACTTTTTAACAGTGTTAGGATTACAAAAGAACAAACGAATCCTCTCTTAATGATTCATTATTCTCCTCCAATTCGTGATTGAGTTGGGGTAACACCTGGTCGTTATCGGAAGTCCACATGGGTGATCTTAGGTGTATAAGAAATCATGTAACCTACTGCTAGTAACTTGGTTAAAGCTTTTTGGGCCGTCATTAGGCTGCAACAAGTTACTGAACCATGGAGCGTGACTGTAAGTGTTTATAACTTTCGTTGTGTCTACACTACAGCTAACTCGAATAGCTTCCTCAGCAGGTCTTTGATCCTTGGCTCAAGCCACAGAATAAGATATTGAATCTTAAATTTATCTGGATGAACCTCACATGATCAACTATATGTTCTACAACCGAAAAAGAACATGTAAACTAACAGCAACAACACACAATGGGCAGCAATCAACATAAAAGATCAACGGAAAACTAACAAAGAACTCACGCGTTATTGAAAAGGTACGCTTTTCCTCTTCGACAATGAAAAGCCTGATCAAATCAGAGAACAACTAGTTAGACACAGTTGAAAATCCCAGGAAACAACATGAACATACAAAATCATGCGTCTATAATGTTCCTAGAAGAAACCCATAACGAACCAAATGAAATTCAATTGACTGAAACCCTTGATTTGTTTGCCCGAAAGAACTACAATATGATCAACAAAATTGACCCTTTTGTAAGATGCTAATTAAATAACACAAGTATACCTCAAGCAACAGTTTGGTCTCACATGGATGACATTTAAATCACAATCAACCAACCAAACTGCATCAATTGTCTCCTCAACCGCAGGTTATTGTGCAAATCAATGGAAAGAATATACGCACACCCACACCAGAACCCATTGTTTTAGTATTTTTGTAGTCTCGTACAATCAAAAGTCCCAATTATCAAACGAATTTTCAACTGTAGAAAAGAATTTGGTGGAACCCAAAATTGAATAGAGATATTTTTTTGTCAACAAGTGCGTTAGCAATGCGTCATGATTTGGGCTTATCACTCTAATCAACTGATAAAAAAGTCAACTTGTTTCCACCAATTAATTTACAATAAGAATTCTCTCACACGCACAAAGAAAAAAACAGAAGTTCCAGAAGATGCAGATCTCTTGGTTTGGTTGATTAGAACTACAATGATTAATCTCATCTAATAAAAGGACTTCAACTATGAACCATTAACCACCCTGGAAAGAAGAAAATATTCACACACACACACAGATGTAGATATAGATAGACAAGCATAGGAAGAAGAATAAGAAGCAGCAGCAGCAGCATGAGAAGTGAGTGAAGTACCCGGGAGACAAGGTCGTCGGCAAGGGCTAAATGGGTTTTGCAGAATTTGCACCTGTAAGCCCTACCTTCCAGCTCCACCACGAATACCCTCCCCATCTCTCTCTCTCTCTCTCTCTCTGTGAATATTTCTCCCTCTAGATATTCGTTCACACAGCCCTAAGGTAAAGTTGTGAGAGAGACAGACGGACAGAGAGAGGGAGAGAGAGAATTAGGTACCAGCTCACGCACAGCGCCCACGTTGGACACAGAAACCAAGTGTGGAGGGACACGTCTGTCTGTCAATGAGTCGTCAATTTTGTCAGAATTCCAGTCGTCGGCGGGAATGGGCCAAGAATCTAGCCGGAGCTTTATTGGCCCAGAGAGCCCGTTAAAGCATGGACTAGCCCAATTGGGTCCGTCCAAGATATTCATCGGGAGAGACTCTAACCCAGTAACTGTCTCTTCTCTCTCTTCTTCGTTCTCTCCTCACTTCTCCCTCTTTCTCCTCTCTTTTTCTCTCTCTACTACTACTGCTGGTTCCACTTCCACCGAACGATTTTCATTTCCACGCTCTGAAAGCTTGATAGCCGAGAGTACCCAACTGAAGAACTGTCCATCATGCATTTCAGATTCCAGCCATTAAGGCTTCTTTCGCTGGAAATCCAACGAACTTTCAGATTTCAAATCACAACCCAACCCAGGAGATATCGATCACACCATCCCATTTCGAAGAAAGTGTTTCCTTTTCTAGTTTCTCTTCGGGATTATCAACGTGAAAAGGAGCTGAATTTTGATACTTGCACCATATATGATCGGGAATATGGCGAACCGGTGGGAGAGTCCGATGAATCCTCTAGTATGGACAATAACGCTCTCATATTTCAGAATCTACTCAAAGTCCAAGGGGACAAAACAAAGGATGAGATTGAGAGAGCGCTTGATCAATCCGGCTTGTCACCGAGTGAAGACTTGGTTCTGAATGTACTTCGGCGGCATCGTTCTAACTGGAAACCGGCGTACGCCTTCTTCAATTGGGTTTCCAGAGAAGGAAATGGAAGAACTAATTTTCCTGGGTCTGATTCCTACAATGAAATTCTCGACATTCTGGGCAGAATGAAGAGATTTGAAGAATTAACCCAACTGCTCGATGAAATGCGGAAGAGAAATGTTCTTGTAAATGAGACGACATATGGGATTGTATTAAATAGGTATGCTGCGGCTCACAAAGTGGAAGAAGCGACGCAGTTCTTCTATAAGAGGAAAGAGCTTGGTCTCGATCTCGATTTGGTTGCCTTTCAGACTCTATTGATGTGTCTTTGTCGCCATAAACACGTTGAAGATGCGGAGTTTTTGTTCCATTCTAAGCAGAATGAGTTCCCCCTTGAGATTAAAACAATGAACATTATTCTCAATGGATGGTGTGTTTTAGGAAGCTTGTGCGAAGCGAAACGATTCTGGAATGATATCATCACATCTAAACATTGCAAGCCTGATCGTTTTACATATGGTACTTTCATAAATTCATTGACAAAGGCAGGAAAACAGAGCACAGCGCTCAAGCTGTTTCGAGCCATGTGGGAGGAGGGTTGTGACCCTGATGTGACGATTTGCAACTGCATCATTGATGGGTTATGTTTCAAGAAAAGGATCCCTGAAGCACTTGAGATATACCAGGAAATGCATGAGCGCGGTTGCTTTCCTAACGTTTCTACTTACAATTCACTGATCAAGCACCTTTGCAAGATCGGTCGGATGGAGAAGGTTTACGAGTTTGTGGATGAGATGGAGCGGAAGGGTGGCAGCTGTTTGCCTAATGCTAGGACTTATGGTTGCTTGCTGAAATACACAAAGAATGCCGATGAAGTTTCTGAGATTTTAGAGAGGATGCAGAGATTTGGAAACAAGATGACAGGTGACTCGTTCAATTTGCTCTTGAGGTTGTTTATGGATTGGGATCATCAAGAGAGAGTGAAGTCTACTTGGGTTGATATGGAGAGGGATGGATTGGGACCTGACCAAAGATCTTATACAATTATGATTCATGGGCTTTATGATAAGGGAAGGATAGAGGACGCAATGCGTTATTTCAATGAGATGACATCAAAAGGAATTGTGCCTGAGCCAAGAACCATGATACTGGTGAATGCAATGAACAAGGAGAGAGAAGGTGAACCGAGGGATGGGGGAGTGATGAAGAAGGACAGGTTAAAGCTTCCAAACAAGGCGCGAAGGAAGAGTGGGAAGGAGAGCTAGCATTCGACTCAGTTTCTAGTTTGAAGCTAATTGATTTTGTATAATGTATCAAAAATTAGAATGGCTGATCTGATGGGGATGGGGGAGGTGGCTGGGGTTTGAAACCAGTTCATGAACATGGCTGTCAAGCCATTCGCCGGTGTTGGACACTGGTTGGATGGGATATTGATCGAATGGGTTATTGATTGTATGGGATGGTGCAACTTTTATCTACAAGTATTGGCATATTGATTGGGAATTAGTACAAACAACTGGGAATGGTATAGACAGAATAGAAAAATCTGGATGGTATAACCTGAACATGAGCAATTCACTGGAGAATTGTTCAGGCTATAAACCCAAGCTCGGCTATTAGTTACTTTGGACTTCTAAAACTGAACCCAATGTTCGGTATAAACCTAAAGTTCGGTAGCAGTGAGTGTAATCTACAAAGCAAGTTTAAGGGTGGTTCCGTAGAAATACATTCACTATGTATTTTGCTTCACGAGCCCCTAACATTATCGTTTATCTTTCACTTACGCACTTTTGCCTTGTTATGGCGGTATAGTTTGGGTCAGCGAAGACCATGGAATTTGACCCTAATTCGTAATCAAGCCATCAACTTTAAGGATTGTTCCTACATGGATCTTGCCGAGCACTTTTGCTTTTCTTTCTTGGCGCTTTCCTAATCACTTGAGAAATTCTATGCATCTTTCTTAGTTTTTTGAACAACCAACCTAACATAAATCCTCCGAAAAACCGAATTAAGACAGAGACAAAAAGGGCTACCAGGTTGTATAGAAAAGCTGTAGAAAGTATTTTGTCATCGTCGATCTTTGCAGTAGTATATTACATACCGAGAAATTCCACAATTTTCTTCCCTTCCCTTGATTTCATTTTAACGTACCCTGCAAGCTTAGTCCCGCGACTGCTTCTGTTACTGGATTTGATTGATTGGTTTTTCACAAGTGCGACCCACAGAGATTTTAGTTGACAACCATGTAAGATTCTAGGTGAATTTTGAAGGGGTGCAGACAACCTTAATCAGTGTTTTTAGCCCAGGAGTGTGGGGACCGAGACCTCACGGCTTGTAAGTGTCGCAGTTCGAGATGCGACCAATGTCACATCCCAAACTGCAACAAAAATGATAATTTTAAATTTGGGTGTGTAATTTCAATAATAGAACCCAATCTATTTATAGTGTAGTTAGCATTTAATTCGGATTACGAGTTTTTTAGAAAAAAAAATAGAGAAAATACAAATCTAAAAGAGACTGTTAAGAAACGTGTACTCTTGATTCGATTTCATAATTGACCGGTGTGTCTCCTCCGTTGAGGTCTAACAAGTATATCTTGTGTCTTGTATTTTTCTTTCAATTTTTTATTAAGCACACATATTTGCTTATTTAATTTTATGATTCATTGTTCTCAAAATACATAAAGACGAGGTGAGATCCTAATAAAATTTCTGGGTACAATATAGGGTGCACAGTCTTGCCAGCCGAGGCTCTTCAAATTGGCTACCTCACAGTTATCAATTAGTTTGCAGCAGATTTGAACTCATCCTTTCCTTGTTTGGATGCCTAGAAACCACAGGAAGGGATACGAAAAGTTGTGGACACAAATGTTACTTCATCTTAATGTACCCACACTCCCACTCCATTTCTTCGAGAAAACTGCACCAAGAAACACACATGGAATTTCATTTCTCTTTTCCAAAACCGTAATTTAGGTTTCGGGTTTTAGAGTCCACAATGCAGGATAATAGAAGAGATTCAATCAAGTCCACACAAAAATTAGGTTAAACAGGCCCTCCATGGTTCCAAGTTGTGTGGCTCAATTAGTGTCAAGGAAGCTACCCAAAAGTTGTTCCATAAGTTTCCGTCCCGAAAAATACATGTAAGCATTTATGTATTGTCTCTCAAGCATTTGTAAGGTTCTGTTTCTATCAAGCTAGAAGTAAGATTACTTAGCATTTCGCGCAGTATAAGTTACAGGATAATTATCAGAAGCACGATAACTTTTACAAGATGAAAACAGCAAAGGCCCAACAGAAAAAGAAAGCCTGCTGATATCTGGTGAGCTAGAAAACCAAAAGGAAATCAAAATCTCTCATCTGTCATTACTGCAGGTTGAGCTTCAGAATTCTTTCTGGCAAGGTAAGGACCCCTTCGAACAGTTTCATCCAACTGCAGACAAAGAACCAAAAAAACAAAACCATAAGGAAAGCCTGAGGCCCACAATTTTTCAAGTTGTAAAAAACCTAGACAAGTCTGGAGTAATTGACTGCATAAACACGTGCAACTAAACACGGTAGGGCTGCACAAGTGCATGAACAAATTTCATGTGTTCCGGCATGAATAGAAATCATGAAATTGTACATAAAGACCACATGTATGTATGTGCTTCAATCTATGGGAATCACACCTTTGCAGCGATTCCCGCAAGGGCAGGGTCACCTGTTAGTTTAGGTGACGACAAAAGGGCCTTACTAATTGCCTGGCAACAATTATGTTTAGCTTCCATACCTGAAAAGTAACCACAGAAGTGATTTAGAAAAAACTACCAAGAAAGGAAGGTGATGGCAAAACAGAGTGAAAGGGCTAGAAATTATAGTCACCAAGAACAATACGGAATCAGAATTTACCAAATAAAAATACAAAAAAGATCAACACAGTAAATATCATTTAACAAAACAATCCAAGAAGAAAGATCAATGCATGCTAGCATTCATGGTGTGCGGTATTAAAGACAAAGAACCTGCTATTGACGGTATTCCAGTTTCTTTTCTAAATAATAGTTTGGATAATTTCCCTCATGCTTGCTTGTTTATAAGAAAAAAGTCCAGAGGTTTTCCCAAAGAGGAAGATCTTCCGCTCTCTACATAATAAGGCCCAAAACTCCAGCACAGTGTTCTCACTTTTTCTGGCACGAAGAGTCAAAGAACACTAGTACCAATATAGATGTTGTGGGCTAACATAGATGCTGCCGATTTCTCACGAAGGGCTAACCACACTATGGACCGTGGAAAATATAGTTGGTGCTCACAGAGTTCTTTACATTTATTTATAAGGAGATGATCAATATTCAAGTCAAGGGTTCCAAACACAGAGTGGTACTGTCACAGCTCTGTTAGTTTACTTCGTTTGTTTCTCACTGGTGTTAAAGAAAAAGGGGGGAAAGAAAGAAACAGAACCATAAATCCACAATACATAAGAGAATTGAATATCCAAAACAACTTATTTCTTCATTGTTTTTTTGGTAAAACGTAAAACAAATGATGATCAGATGGACATAAGTAAGAGTTAACAGAACAACAAACCTATCTTAGTGCTTTCAGTAAATGGGTCAGTCACTATATGTATTATCTCTTGTCTCGAGCATATCTCCGTCAGGCACCACAGACGAGCCACCAACCCTGTTATCAATCGGTAACCCTGTAATATTTGCACATATTTTCCACATCAGAACTCTTATGTAGAAGGCAACTGCCTATCGTGAACAACAACACAGAGTAGATTTCTGTTGAATGAACTTATGGTACAGTCACTTTAGGTGGTATTAAGTTACAGATCCCTTCACTTGAACTTACATAGAGAAGATAGAATGTTTATAAACTAAGAGAAGGGGGAAAACTAATCCTGCCTAAAAAGGTTGTATGAAAATTTGGACTACAAAAGAAGACTGCAATTCATTTTTTATTTTCTGCGAGCAGGAAAACAACTGGCATATTCTCAACAAATTGACCATTCAACTAATCTCTTAATGACAGAATAGAGGTAAACTATAAAAAGCCCTACAAAGAGCCCACAAAGATGACAATCTATCCACAAAATTATACTCTTAAAAAAGTTGGCAAGTTGTTAAAAGAATTATTGAAATGATCTCAAACGGAAGAAAAAAATCTGTTGATAAATGAATACCAATTTGTTGACTATTACTTATATAGCGGTGAGAAAAGAATCCTCACAGCGAGACGAATTTCTGATTCCTGTCGAAGAACTGATAGGAGGAGCCCCTGTGAAATACAGCAAAAACTTGATCACATTGTTCCTTTTTTTAACAACATAGAGGGATAAGCTAGAAATAAACCCAATAAACATGAAGTAATGATGCTATTCACACCAAAATTCAAGAATTTAACACGAGATAACAAGTCCTATACAGCATGCACAAATAACTGAGATTCAAATAGCAAAATCTCGAGACCATTTTTTGTGCTCTCTTTATTTGGGTTTTCAAAGTGAACCAAAAGGTCCTCAGTAAGAGAGAATCTGAAATCACCCAAACTGCTGACTATAAAAAGGATAAAAACAACAGAAATAGAGAGCAATCAACTGACAGATGGCGTGAGCTTTGAAGATTTGGAAGCTGTTTCATAGATCAAGAATTGAAGGCTTTTTTCTGCATCAACGTTCAGCATCCTGTTGCTTTCTGATCGAGTTTCTCCAGTAATATTACCAAGGGCATGCAATGCTGCCTGTGATTTCCATCCATTAACCATCTCAAATCAGAACAGCGTCATTAAGGTAGATTAAAATTTAAAAGAAGGTAACAGGACTTCTCAGCCCATAGAAGTCAAAACGCCAAGGACAAACATCTTTGTTGTTTTATGTACCGGCTAGGATTAAACATTGGTTTTTTTGTTTTGTTGTGGAAATATCACACTGGCAGTTCAACAAGGAAAAAGAGCCTGTAGCAGGGAATAGGTCAAGTGAGTCATGCAACACATGCAACCAAAAAAAAGGACTCCTTGCTTTCTTAAACAACCAAAATAACGTGCTTTCAATGAAGCAGGATTTAAGGCAGACAGGTAGCCATGACAATATATTGATCAAAGGAAAATAGAAGCAAAGTGTGCTAATAGAGATCCTTGTCTTCTACCATTACACCCATGCAAAAGGACAACACCAACAACCCCCTATTTCCCGTTGCTCTCAATTTGCTTGTACTAGTTGTGAAAACTGAAGTTGCTCTAATGCTTTATGTATAGAAGTACAAGTTTTCCGTCTTATGCATAAGGCCCAAATGGATGTATAGGTTATGGGCCAGAACATAGGTAATTCCAAGTTCCCTCTAAGCTATCCAAGCATTAAATCGTTCTTCAGTAGCCGCTGAAGTGAAGATTCAGTGCAGCCATTACCAAAAACAGCCAAACCCTTCAAACAAAAGTACAGTTATATCACTCATTGACAAGTGATTTAAATCTGAGTTGATGAACAACAGGCAAAGTAAGCCTGCAAAACACTCCAATTGGAATCCAGAAACTGTTATAATACAAGTCCTTAAAATCTATTAACTGGACCAACTAAACTATCACACACATCATAGGCTGTGGCCCTCACAATCGAAAACATTCCACACTGCTTCTCATGCCCATTAGTCAGAGCTTATTTTATAAATTTGTTTTTTCTTTCTGTAACAACCCATAGGTGGGAGGGAAAGGAATGGGGGATGAGACTCGTTCACAGGCATCGTATGATAAAAGAGCACCTTATCCACCAGCCAACCCCGTTGTCTCGAATATGTTGTTTGTCAACTACAAAAAACATTTTGTTCATTCAATGATGTTTTTATCATTAACACCCGAATCCATCCCTTTTCAGCATTTTCAGATGATGAGCGGAATCTCTACAAAGAAGAACCAAATATGAGGTAAGCTTAAACAAAGATAATGTCCCTCAGTCCCAAAATGTTAGTCCCTTTTTTGAGAGTTTCAACTTTTTAAGGGGACATGCGTATAATACACTAGAAGACAAATATCAATGTCTCCAATGTTGCCCCTTATCTTCACTTTCATAAGCATTCATAATTATGTAAAGAGAACAATATTGGAAAACTAAAAAATTATGCTCTGACTTTCAAATTAGACATGCTTTTGGGACATCCTAAACTGAAAGGATGGACAATGAAAATAGAACGGAGGGACTATTTCAAGGATTTGATGGGTTAACGAGTTCTTACAGACTACAGATTATCTTATGTTTCTGCTTGGGGGAATCGCCAGAAAAATAAAAATAAAACTACCAATAAAGACAAATCATACATTAGGGTTCAAATTCTTATGGTTGCACGAAAAGAAAAAAAATGGAAATCGAAAAATTGAACAAATCAGATTAGCTCACCAGCTGTTTACCACGGGCATGTTGATCAAAGGCAGCATCAACAACATGTCTAGCAGTTGGCGGGGAATTTGAGAGTAGCAATGTTGCTCCTTGGATTGCTAGAAGCATCATAACAAATACCGAAGTTGGAAACAAGAAAGGCGAATTATTAAAACAGTAAGGCCTCATCACATATAGAAGAGTAGAATTGTCGGGGAAAATAGATTTAAGCCAGAAATATTCAGAATACTTGAGCCTTTAGTTTCCCAGCCTGTTCCCTAACAAGAGATAGATCTGCTGCCATAGAATAGGGAGTGTAGATCTAAGAGTCCTCAAAGAACTGGTGCCTTGAAAAACTAATGGCACATTCATCTTACAAATTCTTTCTGGAACTGTCACAAGAGATAGGTGAATAAAGCGGAAAGAAATTGCACAAGGTACCGACACATAGCTTTTTATGGACCTAAAGATAATTTGGTTTAATGCTGAAAACTGAAAAAGCTCAAGAAATAGGCTGCACCTCTCTTTTGGCACCTCTTCAGTTATATCAAAATATCCAAGTGATTTAGCAGCCAAAATGAAGCACTAATGGGACAAACAAAAGGTCAAAAGAAATACCTACACTAGAGTTATATCATCCAAAGGCTTCCCTACCAATATATCATCCTCACAAAATAGTTCTACGTTTATTTCTTAAAGATTAAACTCCATCATAGATTCATACGGCTGCCAAGTTCCTCTTCATTTTTTTTTTTAATCAGAGTGAAGGATGTACAAGAAACTGAAAGGTAAAGAAAGTTGATTCACCCTCAGGCATTGATTTTGATGGGGCAAAACGTATAGAGGCATACTTACTCATCCCCATTTGACCCAACGCTTCAACTGTGCACTCAAATTCATCTGTGTCTTGACTTTCCATTAACGCGAGCCTCCCATCAATAGCTGAAATAACAGTTTTAACACCTACATATAGGCTCAAAATTAGTGGAGATAACACACTGATTTACCAGATGCATTCAGCATCCAAAGACTCCAAAAATCCAACTATTCTGGTAAGGACTTGTAAGGCAACTTCATTAAAATAAGAGCAACCATAGTACAGTGTCTTTATGCAATTTTCTTTCATATCCTCTACAGCACTATAAGAAGTAACATTTTGAGCCTACTGAACACAAAATCTAATCCGTACCCGGTCACCCTGACCCAGGAACTTGAGCCCTATTGATTACGCTGCAAATCCTTCCATACATACTAAGGTAGAAAGATGAGTTATTTAGCACCAGATCAACACAGGAAGAAGCAGGCGGGCCCCATGGGCGCTGCTGTTATGAGAACTTACAAATCCACACCACCACATATCCCAAGGAAATTGAAGTCTCTTGTAAATGGTCCAAGCGGGATTTTCTTATACATGAGAGTAAAAATAAGTTCTCTTAACATCAAGAAATGTGGGAGTTGCTCAAAAGGCTTACTAGATTCATCGGTAAACATAAAAACATCCTCCTTGGACAAAAGCCTTCCAATTATCATCACTGCTCTTGCTCTCAAAATTGATCCAATCGATGCGTTGCTACAAGAAGATGCGACTTCTTTCAAGGCACGAAAGGAAAAAAAA